>JAXLNO010001814.1:106058-130423 GCA_038087875.1 Malacoraja senta | reverse complement strand
AAAAACAGTTGACGTATGGATAGGAGGGAACTGCGGATGCTGGTTTACACCGAGATTGACACAAAATGCTGGAGTAACTCAGCGGGTCAGGCAACATCTCTGGAGATCTCTCTTCGTCAGACTGAGAGTCAGGGGAGAGGGAAACTAGAGATATGGAAGGGCACAAAGAGCATGTAAGGTGTGAAAAGGACAGATCAAAGACGATGATTAAGGAAATGTAGAATGGTTCATTGTTGGCTGAGGGGAAGATGACAACGAGGCATACAAACAGTAAAATTTGTTGTTTTGGTAGATAGAGACCCAGTGCTGGAGTAACTCAGCGGGTCAGGCGGCGTCTCTGGAGAAAAAGGATGGGTGACGTTTCGTGTCTTCAGACCCTTCTTCAGGCTCTTATCTTGTTATGTTGTTTTTAAGTTACAGACAAATAGATATTTCTGTCTGACGGCTGTATTCAAAAGCCGAGGATCAAGAGTGCTTTACTGTCATATGTCCAGAAATGGAAGCAGCACAACGGGTTGGAAATACAGTACTCACTGGATAAGATAATAAAAGACAAAATGGGATAACGTCGAATTAGTGTGAATGGGTGAACAATGGTCAGCGTTGACTCGGTGGTCCGAAGGACACTGTTTCCATGCTGTATCTCGAAACTAAACTAAATTAAGATGCCAGACACAAAATGCTGGAGTAACTCAGCTGGACGGGCAGAATCTCTGGAGAGAAGGAATAGGTGACGTTTCGGGTTGAGACCCTTCTTCAGAGTCCAGCATTTACTCCAGCATTTTGTGTCTACCTTCGATTTAAACCAGCATCTGCAGTTCTTTCCTACATAAATTAAGGTGCTGCCTGACCCGCTGAGTTCCTCCAGCACTTTGTGTTTTGCTCAAAATTCCAGCATCTGTAGTTTCTTTTATTCACGGCTATCATTACAAATCGCCAACATTACGTTACTTTAGGAAGCTTTGAACAATTTTAAAAGTGTTTGATGTCTTTTGAGAAGTGCAAATTAATTATATCTACTCAATTATGTCAACTTGTTTAACCACCTGTAAACAATTCAGGCAGGTTAGTGAGGCTTGGCTTATTACACTGAGATGAAGCGACCTCATTGAAAAGGCTGAGCTCCTTCAGTATTGATACGGAGGAACTGCAAATAGGTACAAAGTGCTGGAGTAACTCAGCCAGTCAGGCAGCATCTCTGGAGAGAAAGGATGGGTGACATTTCAGGTTGGGGGCCTTCTTCAGACTGAAAGTAAAGGGGGGGGGGGGAATTAGAAGTAGGAAAAGGCCAGAACAAATCAGGGCTTGCAACAGATGACCAAGGATGGGTGGAGCACATAATGGCCGATTGTTGGCTGGGGAAGAAGTACTAAGGAAGGGACGCAGGGTGTACATTTTTTATGTCTGGTTTGCAAAGAGAAGTTAATTACATTTTAGAGAAGTGGCAGCACAGTGGCGCAGCAGTAGAGTTGCTGCCTTATGGCCCTGTCCCACTGTACGAGTTCATTCAAGAGTTCTCCCGAGTTTGCCCTGATTCGAACTCGGAGATTTACGGTAATGGCTGCTCGTAGGTACTCGGGGCTCTCGTGGACATTTTTCAACATGTTGAAAAATCTTCACGAGTCTTCCCGAGCTTACTGCGTTTCCCGAGTACCTGCCGTTAACGTTACGAGCCGCTAGGAGACGTCCCGAGCTCCGACGTACCCGCTACGTACCTTCTATGTGCTTCCACGAGTTTGATTTTTTTTTAAACTCGGGAGAGCTCTTGAATGAGCTCGTACATTGGGACAGGGCCATGACATGCCAGAGACCCGGGTTCGATCCTGACTCTGGGTGCTTGTCTGTACGGAATTTGTACATTCTCCCCGTGATGGCGTGGGTTTTCCCCGGGTGCTCGGGTTTCCTCCCACACTCCAAAAGGGTACAGGATTGTAGGTTGATTGGCTTTGGTAAAGATTGTGTAAATTGTCCCTTGTGTGAAGGATAGTGCTAGTGTCCGGGGATTGCTGGTCGTGCGGACTCGGTGGGATTCGGTGTTTCTGCGCTGTCATTAAAACTAGACCTAAATACTGAAAAATAACAACTGATTTCATTAAATATAGTAGTCAAAGAATGCATGTATGCTTCTCATATTAAATAGTGCATAATGCTGCTTAATGTCGTTAAATATTTAAATAGAAAATTGTGTAAAATAATCTCAACAAATGCTAATTGGGCAGTCAGCAAATGTTTGCCCTTTGCACATGGCTGCGTTTGTTCAATTATAAAGTTTGCTATTCAATGGAATGAAGGGTCACAACTAGACTTCATTATTGCCAGTTAAGGTCAGTTTGTGGAGGCTGTTACAAAATTTGCAAAGTCAATGTTCTTAATCCAAATTACCTCAATGCCACAAACTGGAAAGACTGCTGGGCCTGTGTGAAGTGCTGGTATTAACTGTAATGTTGTTCATGATTGAAATGGTAGTCTTTTTGTCACAAGTACAGCAGGGGGCGTCATGGCAGTGCAGCGGCAGACTAGCTGTCTTACAGCGCCGGGGACCCGGGTACGATCCTGGCTACCGGTTCTGTCTGTACGGAGTTTGTACATTCTCCCCGTGACCTGCGTGGGTTTTCCCCGGGTGCTCCGGTTTCCTCCCACACTCCACAAACATGCAGGTTTGTAGGTTAATTGGCTTCAATAAAAATTGTATATTTTCCTTAGTGTGTAGGATAGTGCCAGTGTACGGGGTGATCGCTGGCCGCTGTGCACTTGGTGGGCCGAAGGACCTGTTTACGTGCTGTATCTCTAAAGTCTAGAGGGTGGGGAATCTGTGGAATTCATTACCAGAGACGGTTTTGGAGGCCAATGCATTGGTCATAAGGTCATAAGCAATAGGAGTAGCATTGGGTCATTCGGCCCATCAAGCCCACTCTGCCATTCAATCATGGCTGATCTATCACTCCCTCCTAATCCCATTCTCCTGCCTTCTCCCCAAAACTTCTGACACCTGTACAAATCAAGAATCCATCTATCTCTGCCTTAAATATATCCACTGATGGCTTCCACAGCCTTCTGTGGCAAAGAATTGCACAGAATCATCACCCTCTAACTAAAGGGCCTGTCCCACTGCGGGGACCTCATTTGCGAGTGTAGAAGAGTTTAGGAGAGTGTGAAAAAGTGTCATGGTCGTGTTGATTCGCCGAAGTAGAACATCTCCTTCGACCTTCCACGACTATGTAGAGAACCTCCTACGAATATGTTGAAGACCTCCTTCGACTATGTAAAAGACCTCCTTCGATCTCCTTCAACCTCCTTCGACTATGTTGAAAACAAGCTTCGACTATCTACGATTTACTCGACGATGGTCTCTGGCAAATTGGACCCCGAATAGCGGAGAGTGAGGACGACCCCCTTCGACCTCAGTCGACTACACCGAAAGCCAACTACGAATAGCGACGAGTGGCTCCAGCTCAAATGATCACCTGAGAAAATGGCGTCTGTTTATTTATTTATTTATTGATTGCCTATTTATTTATTTATTTATTTATTTACTGTTTGTTTATTTATCTATTTACCATGGTAGCTCTCATCCAGGGCTTCCTCCTCCTGGACTCTCTCCTCCTGTGGCATCTCCTCCTGCCACTCCTCTTCCTGGGTGAGCAACACCTGCATGGCAGGTTGTTTTGAGGGTTGTGCCCTGCCCCTGCGCTGCTGCCTTTTCTTTGGTGCCATCTCACAACAAGTCTGACTCCTCCAAAAAACTCTCTAGCTATGAATGAACAAGACCTGGTACGACAGGGCATCATGTGCTGCTGTTTACTTACCTCTTTTTTCTACTCACCTTTTTTTTCTCAACGAGCTATTACCTTCGATTACCTTCGATTGCCTTCAATTACCTACGATAGCATTACAACCTACCTCGACTAAACCTACGAGTAAAGAAATATCTATTTTTTTCCATGGCGACCTCTTTTTACTCGCGGGCATTTTTCAGCTTGCTAAAAAAAAACGCCGCGACCTAATTGAGGCATCGACTACGCGGGGACTACTCTCGAGCATGAAGGAGAGTTACAAAGACCTCCTAGGACCTCGAGTCGACCATGCTGCGAGTATGAGTCGAGGGCAAACTCTTCTAAACTCGCAAATTAGGTCCCCGCAATGGGACAGGCCCTTAAGGAAATTTCTCCTCATCTTCCTAAAAGAATGTCCTTTAATACTGAGGCTATGACCTCTAGTCCTAGACACATTTGGGTATTTTTAAGGCGGAGATTGACAGATTCTTGATTAGTAAGGGTGTCAGGGGTTATGGGGAGAAGGCAGGAGAATGGGGTTGAGAAGGAAAGATAGATCAGCCATGATTGAATGGCGGAGTAGACTCGATGGGCCAAATGGCCTACTTCTGCTCCTGTGACGTGAACATGAACAATAGGTGTGAGATAATGATAGAAGTGGTGCGAATTGTGAAATCAGAGGAAGGAATATAGGCGGAGCGGATGGGGTGAGAGGAAAGGGAAAAATGGGTGTGCAACAAGGTGAGGCACAGGGGAGAGGGAAAGGGAAAGGGAAGGAAAGGGGGGGGAGTCACCACTTACAGGATGCCACCACCTAAATGGTCTTTCAACATCATCCCATTATTTCAGTGCTACAATACAGTACTTCATTCAACTGACACATCAGATAATAAGTTAACATATGATGAGCGTTTGATGGCACCGTGCCTATATTCACTGGAGTTTAGAAGAATGAGGGAGGACCTCATTGAAACATACAGAATAGTGAAAGGCTTGGATAGAGTGATTGTGGAGATGATGTTTCCACTAGTGGGAGAGTCTAGGACTAGAGGTCATCGCTTCAGAATTAAAGCACCTTCTTTAAGGAAGGAGATGAAGAGGAATTTCTTTATTCAGAGGGTGGTGGGTCTGTGGAATTCTTTGCCACAGAAGGCTGTGGAGGCAAAGCCAGTGGATATGTTTAAGGCAGAGATAGATAGATTCTTGATTAGTAGGGGTTATGGGGAGAAGGCAGGAGAATGGGGTTAGGAGGGAGAGATAGATCGGCCAAGATTAATGATTATGATATAGTTGGGATCACGGAGACATGGCTCCAGGGTGACCAAGGCTGGGAGCTGAACATCCAGGGATATTCAATATTCAGGAGGGATAGAGAGAAAGGAAAAGGAGGTGGGGTAGCGTTGCTGGTTAGAGAGGAGATTAACGCAGTGGAAAGGAAGGACATTAGCTTGGAAGATGTGGAATCGGTATGGGTAGAGCTGCGAAACACTAAGGGGCAGAAAACGCTGGTGGGTGTTGTGTACAGGCCACCTAGCAGTAGTAGTGAAGTTGGGGATGGCATCAAACAGGAAATTAGAAATGCGTGCAACAAAGGCAAAACAGTTATAATGGGTGACTTCAATCAACATATAGATTGGGTGAATCAAATTGGCAGGGGTGCTGAGGAAGAGGATTTCTTGGAATGTATGCGGGATAGTTATCTAAACCAACATGTAGAGGAACCAACGAGAGAGCAGGCTATTCTAGACTGGGTATTGAGTAATGAGGAAGGGTTAGTTAGCAGTCTTGTTGTGCGTGCCCCCTTGGGCAAGAGTGACCATAATATGGTTGAGTTCTTCATTAGGATGGAGAGTGACATTGTTAATTCAGAAACAACGGTTCTGAACTTAAAGAAAGGTAACTTTGAGGGTATGAGACGTGAATTGGCCAAGATTGACTGGCAATTAGTTCTAAAAGGGTTGACGGTGGATATGCAATGGAAGGCATTTAAAGACTGCATGGATGAACTACAAAAATTGTTCATCCCAGTTGGATAACAAGGGAAATCAGGGATAGTATCAAAGCAAAAGATGATGCGTACAAATTAGCCAGAAAAAGCAGCATACCAGAGGACTGGGAGGAATTCAGAGACAAGCAGAGGAGGACAAAGGGCTTAATTAGGAAAGGGAAAATAGATTATGAAAGGAAGCTGGCAGGGAACATAAAAACTGACTGCAAAAGTTTTTATAGATATGTGAAGAGAAAGAGATTAGTTAAAACAAATGTAGGTCCCTTGCAGTCAGAAACAGGTGAATTGATCATGGGGAACAAGGATATGGCAGACCAATTGAATAACTACTTTGGTTCCGTCTTCACTAAGGAAGACATAAATAATCTGCCGGAAAAAGCAGGGGGCCGCGGGTCAAAGGAGATGGAGGAACTGAGTGAAATCCAGGTTAGTCGGGAAGTGGTGTTGGGTAAATTGAATGGATTAAAGGCCGATAAATCACCAGGGCCAGATAGGCTGCATCCCAGAGTACTTAAGGAAGTAGCTCCAGAAATAGTGGATGCATTAGTGATAATTTTTCAAAACTCTTTAGATTCTGGAGTAGTTCCTGAGGATTGGAGGGTAGCAAACGTAACCCCACTTTTTAAGAAGGGAGGGAGAGAGAAAACGGGGAATTACAGACCAGTTAGTCTAACATCGGTAGTGGGGAAACTGCTAGAGTCAGTTATTAAAGATGGGATAGCAGCACATTTGGAAAGTGGTGAAATCATTGGACAAAGTCAGCATGGATTTACGAAAGGTAAATCATGTCTGACGAATCTTATAGAATTTTTCGAGGATGTAACTAGTAGAGTGGATAGGGGAGAACCAGTGGATGTGTTGTATCTGGACTTTCAGAAGGCTTTCGACAAGGTACCACATAAGAGATTAGTATACAAACTTAAAGCACACGGTATTGGGGGTTCAGTATTGATGTTGATAGAGAACTGGCTGGCAAACAGGAAGCAAAGAGTAGGAGTAAACGGGTCCTTTTCACAATGGCAGGCAGTGACTAGTGGGGTACCGCAAGGCTCAGTGCTGGGACCCCAGCTATTTACAATTTATATTAATGAACTGGATGAGGGAATTGAAGGCAACATCTCCAAGTTTGCGGATGACACTAAGCTGGGGGGCAGTGTTAACTGTGAGGAGGATGCTAGGAGACTGCAAGGTGACTTGGATAGGGTGGGTGAGTGGGCAAATGTTTGGCAGATGCAATATAATGTGAATAAATGTGAGGTTATCCACTTTTGTGGCAAAAACAGGAAAGCAGACTATTATCTAAATGGTGGCCGATTAGGAAATGGGGAGATGCAGCGAGACCTGGGTGTCATGGTACACCAGTCATTGAAAGTAGGCATGCAGGTGCAGCAGGCAGTGAAGGAAGTGAATGGTATGTTAGCTTTCATAGCAAAAGGATTTGAGTATAGGAGCAGGGAGGTTCTACTGCAGTTGTACAGGGTCTTGGTGAGACCACACCTGGAGTATTGCGTACAGTTTTGGTCTCCAAATCTGAGGAAGGACATTATAGCCATAGAGGGAGTGCAGAGAAGGTTCACCAGACTGATTCCTGGGATGTCAGGACTTTCATATGAAGAAAGACTGGATAGACTTGGCTTATACTCGCTAGAATTTAGGAGATTGAGAGGGGATCTTATAGAAACGTACAAAGTTCTTATGGGGTTGGACAGGCTAGATGCAGGAAGATTGTTCCCGATGTTGGGGAAGTCCAGGACAAGAGGTCACAGCTTAAGGATAAGGGGGAAATCCTTTAAGACCGAGATGAGGAAAAACTTTTTCACACAGAGAGTGGTGAATCTCTGGAACTCTCTGCCACAGAGGGTAGTTGAGGCCAGTTCATTGGCTATATTTAAGAGGGAGTTAGATGTGGCCCTTGTGGCTAAGGGGATCAGGGGGTATGGAGAGAAGGCAGGTACGGGATACTGAGTTGGATGATCAGCCATGATCATATTGAATGGCGGTGCAGGCTCGAAGGGCCGAATGGCCTACTCCTGCACCTATTTTCTATGTATCTATGCATGTAAGATTGAATGGCGGAGTAGACTTGATGGGCCAAATGGCCTAATTCTACTCCTATCACTTATGATAAGTTCATAAGGTCAACTGAAATGTGAGACTTATTTTCATTCATCTTTTCTCTAATTTCAAAATATGCTTTATTCGAGAAATAAATATGCACAATACATGATCCTTACAAAATTCCATCCGACATTCTCTAAGGCTATACATACATTCAATACTGCTTACACAAATTGCATACATTTATCCCCCACCCTTGCTACTCATGTGACCCCTGGTGTGGAATCCCTTCCCTTATTTTGAGGGGCGTCTCCACCACACCCTGCCCCCCATGTCCAGCAGCGGAAGGACCTTTGACAGTGGTCCTCCCCCACCGAGCCTTGGCGTTGGCTGCAAGGAGCTTCAGTGCGTCCCTCAGCACGTACTCGTGCAGTCTGCAGCGGGCCAGTCGGCAACATACCCCGACGGACATCTCGCTCTGCTGGGTGGTCAACAACGCTCGATTTGATGACCCTCCAGCAGCACTCGATGTCAGTCTCTGAATGCGTCCCTGGGAACAGTCCGTAGATCTCCCAGACCTCTGCAATTTCTCTTTGCGAATCCACACTCTGCAAAGAGGTGGGCAACCGTCTCCTCCTCAGAGCAGCCGTCCCGAGGGCAGTGTGCGCTGGTGGTGAGGATCCGACGGTACAGGATGGATCTGACTGGGAGGGCTCCCCTCACCGCCAGCCAAGCCAGGTGTTGGTGCTTGTTGGTGAGTTCTGGCGATGAGGCATTTTGCTGGACAAGCTGGGCAGTCTGCTCTGGGAACCATTTTCATTCATCTACTGAAGCTTAGGAGTTGAGAGAAAAGAACATTCAGTTTATGCCTGTAACCATTTGCGTGATGTTGCGGCGCGGATTACTGCAGCGGTCCCTACAGCTTGTCTGTCTTTTTTTAATTTTTGTCTAGTTAAATGTAGTTGTTTGTGTTTTTTATACTGTTTTTAACTGTGTATATGTGGGGGGGCGGGGGGGGGAGGGGGAAACTTAAAAAATCTCTTCCCTGCACGGGAGACCCAACCTTTTCCCTGTCGGGTCTCCGTTGACGTTGGGGCCTAGCTCCGTGGAGCGGCCTCCGACCGGGACGACCTGGGGGCTCCAGTCGCGGAGCCTGCGGAGCTGCGGACTTACCATCGTGGGGCTGGCCGGCCTCGGAGCGTGGGGAGCGGTGGTGGCTCGCTGCTGCGGCCCGACTCCGGAGTTCCAGCTGCTGACCTGTGGACTATGATATCGGGAGCTCTTGGGTCCGGGGGAGAGACTGCTTTCCGGAGCTCCCGCAACGCAACTTCTCCCGCCCGTGTCGCGGGGTTGGAACGACCCGGAGCGGGGCCGTAAATCGCCCGGCGCGGCTTTAATGGCCACAGGACATTCCAGCACCCGCCGGGGGCTCCAACATTGTGACTTTTGGGCCCGGAGCGAGGCCGTACACCGCCCGGCGCGGCCTCAACGGCCGTGGGACTTAACATTGCCCGCCTGGGGCTTCAACATCGGGAGAAAAATGGTGCAGGGGAGAGAAAAGACTTTGCCTTCCATCACAGTGAGGAGGAGATTCACTGTGACGGATGTTTTTCTGTAAATTGAATTGTTTGTGTGTCGTGTAGGAATTGTTTTGTTTGTATGGCTGTGGAAACGGAGTTTCGTTTGAGCCTCTTTGAGGTTCAAATGACAAGAACTAAAATCTATCTAAGTTATACGTAACAGAGTGAAGCTCGAATTATCAAAGTGACTGGCATAGAACAAACACATCAGGGACACCAATTATCTCATGGTTTTAATTAATGAATCATTTCAGCTCTGACACCAGCCGTTGACATTATAAAAATGGAAATCAGGAAACACAATAGCAGGGAAACAGAGACTGAAGATTGGGATCAAAGGATCAGTTTTCTGTTCTTGTGTACACTGTTTTCTTTGGATTCTTGATCTGAGGTATGATCGGGGACTCAAAAGTGTTGCTTTTTTAAAAAGTTTTAGATTATAGAAATGCAGCATGGTAGCAGGCCCTCTGGCCCACCGAATCCACGCCGACCACCGATCACCCATTCACAGTAGTTCTATGCTATCCCACTTTCCCATGCACTCCCTACATACCAGGAGGCAATTTTACAGAGGCCAGTTCACCTACAAACCCACACGTCTTTGGGACGTGGGAGGAAACCAGCACACCTGGTGGAAACCCACGCAGTCACAGGAAGAACGTGCAGACTCTTACACACAGACAGTACCTGAGGTCAGGATCAAACCCGGGTCTCCGGCGCTGTGAGGCTGCAGCTCTACCAGCTACGCCACTGTGCTATTTATGCTCTGCCAACCTGGTTCTTCTTCTCATTGTTATGAGCTCGCACTGTGACGCAACCTGTGCCATATTCACATTTTTAGAAGACTGCGCATTTCTGACAATTTTTCTTACTGGCTGTTGAGAAGAGTCTAGGAATGCAGGTACATAGTTTGTTGAAAGTGGCATCACAGGTAGATAGGGCAGTCCAAATGTGTTTTGGCAAATTGGCCTTCATCAGTCAGAGTATTGAGTATGTTGCAGCCGTGTAAAACATTGGAGAGGCTGCATTTAGAGTATTCTGTTCAGTTCTGGGCGTCATGTTATAGGAAAGATGTTGTCAAGCTGGAAAGGATGCGGAGAAGATTTACGAGGATGTTGCCAGGACGAGAGTGTCTGGGCTATAGGGAGAGGTTGAGCAGGCTGGGAGTCTTTTCCTTAGAGTGCAGGAGGATGAGGGGTGATTTTATAGAGGTGAACAAAATGATGAGTGGAATAGATCGGATAGATGCACAGAGACTCTTGCCCAGAGTAGGGGAATCGAGAACCAGATAACATAAGTTTAAGGTGAGGGGGGTAAGACTTAAAGTAACTTTTTCACACAATGGATGGTGGGTGGATGGAACGAGCTGCTGGAGGAGGTAGTTGAGGAAGGTACTATCACAATGTTTAAGAAACATTTAAATAGGTACATGGATAGGACAGGTTTAGACAAGCTAAACGCAGACAGTTGGGCCTAGTGCAGATGGGACATGTTGGTCAGTGTGTCCAAGTTGGGGTGAGGAGCTTGTTTCCACGCTGTATGACTCTATGACTCTACGAGGTTACATCTGCAGGAAGCTTGATGTACCTCCCTAGAAAAATCCCATGGTAATTATGATTGATCTCCAAGCATGCTTATTTTTGTCCCCTATATTCTATCTTTGTTTTAGTATAATTTAGATTAGAGATACAGTGCCTAAAACAGGCCCTTCGACCCACCGATCCATCGATCCCCACACACTAACTAACACTATCCTGCACACACTACATTTACATTACTTGCCTACAAACCTGTACGTCTTTGGAGTGTGGGAGGAAACTGAAAATCATGGAGAAAACCCACGCAGCCACGGGGAGAACGGACAAACTCCATACAGAGAAGCACCCGTAGTCAGGATCGAACCCAGTTCTCTGGCGCTATAAGGCAGCAACTCTACTGCTGCGCCACTGTGTGTAAAACATATGTGTGGCCCATTTTGTCTGAGGAAGCCTTGCAACATTCAGTTCACTGAGACAACAGTAAAAGTAATTGAATGGCGTTTAATTTACTGCTGTGTTACACCTATACGCTACAATGATGGATAGCTACTGAATACAAACAGCGGGGAAATGCACTAGTTTAGTTATTCAGCACATTCATGCTATATTAGAGAGGCAGGTTATTAATATTTCAAGCTGTTTAAATATACTGATTTAACATTCTCCCACATGTCTGATTAAATATACAACTTTAAATTTTCTACGTTTACGGAGTGGAAATATTTCTGCTTCTGGTCTATTATCATGCATTAAATGAGTTTTCAGCGAGCTGAGAATGAATAGCAGAGTAGCGGATTGCTCTCGAACTTGCAATGTGGAAAACAGCGGATTCAAAACAAGCTATATATAACGATACAGACCAAGCCCTGGAAAATGTCCCCTGCCCAGTCACGCAGTAGAATGATTCCAGTCTTGATAACCAAACAGATGGTGCACAATGGCACAGCGGTAGAGTTGCTGCCTCACAGCGTCACAGAGACCCGGGTTCGATCCTGACCTCAGGTGCTATCTATACGGAGTAGGTACGTTATCCCTGTGACTGCACGGGTTTCCTCCGGGTGCTCCAGTTTCCTCTAACATCCCAAGATGTGTGGGGTTGTAGGTTAAATGGCTTCTGTAAATTGTCCCTAGTATTTGGGTTAGAACAAGTGTATGGGTGATCACTGGTCAGCGCAGATTCAGTGGGCTGCAGGGCCTGTTTCCATGCTGTATCTCTAAATAAAACTAAAGAGGGTGATTTTCATATACACTTCATGGGCGTGATAAGCATCCAATTCTTCTGAAAAATGCCACCTCTCTCAACAGCTTTTAGTTTTAAACAAAATAGTTTGATTTTCTTTCCTATTAAAATGAACAATGACATGGTTGTACTAAATAATACTCCTATTTAACACAGATTAATGAGGTGAGATCTGGGAAACTGAAGCCCAATGGAAAATGAAATTGTCCTCTTACAGCACAAATCGGACAACAATGTATCGGCAACTCACCTGATTTTGTTCCTCATTTCTATCAAGAGTATGTTGGTATTGCATGTTGGGTGTCAGGCATTTGAACAACCTGGAGCTAAATGAGAGTAGTTGAGAAAAAGGACATAAAGTGCTGGAGTAACGCAGCAGGTCAGGCAGCATCTCTGGAGGACATGAAGAAAAGGTGACGTTTAGGGTCGGCATAATTCTTCGGACTCAAGTGTAATCCCACCCCCCCCCCCTCTCTTTCCTGTGCCCTACCCGGATGCACACCCATTTCTCCTCGTCACTCTCCATTTATATTCCTTCCTCTGGCTTCACAATTCGGACTTCTTCTATCCTTATCTCACACCTTTTGTCTTTTCATCTCTGACTTTTGCCCAATCATCTGCCTATTAAAAGAAGTGTGCTACTTATCATTATTATTATTACAGACATTATTATTATAATGATTTTGCCGACCAAGTCCACGGTGACCATCATTCTCACGTTCCCACTTTTCTCCAGCGATGCTGTCTGACCCGTTGAGTTACTACAGCTTTTTATGTCCATCTTCGGCTGACACCGGCATCTGTAGTTCCTTCCTACACAATCTACCTATTACTTGCTAGGCTTCGTCTAGCGAGTAATAGGAAAAGTCAGTGTGGGAGTAGGAAGGGGAGTTAAAATGTTGGAGATAGATGGTGCTGGAGATACTGAGAAATGCAACAAGTTATATTTTGATAGAAAGAATGAGATGAGGTAATACAAATAGAGGCCATAATAGAGGTGGGAAGAGCTATGATGGGCATATTTTGTTGAATGTGTCAGGGTGTAGCGAGACATGTGTTGTCAAACAAAGTGATCTTTAATAGGTTAACACAGAACAGCTCTCAGAACCACAACAGGGGCAAAGGTGTTTGTTACCAGCAGTAGATATATCCCGGGGGAGACCCATGACCTCCTCTTCCCGCCAAACCAAGTCACATGACCCAACCCCCAGAGCCGAGGGTTCGCACCATGAGTGGCTAACCACCAGGGGCCGCCACAAGGGCAGGACTAAAATGCATGGGGGATGTTGGGCTTTATAAGCACACATTAAAGAGCAAGGAAGTCAATGTAAACCTTTGTACATCACTAGTTCAGCCAGAACAACTGTGATACTGTTCAGTAATAGCAACTGAACCATAATTTCCTGAGCTACTCTCTACCTCATTGGAGACCCTCGGAGTATCTTTAATCAGACTTTACTGGACTATCTTGCATTAAATGTTATTCAAGTTATGCTCTTTATCACCTGTACACTGTGGATGGCTCGACTGTAATCATGTATTGTCTAGTATTGTCATGTATTGTATGTATTGTCTAGAACTAGTGTGAATGGATGATGGATGGTGGGTGTGGACCTGGTTGGCTGACTGGTTAGCACGCAACAAAAGCTTGACTCACTCCAGGACTTTGTGTCTATCTTCGGTGTAAACCAGCATCCACAAAGAGCAGACCCCCTTGTGTTCAGCTTTGAGGTTGGCATACGAATGAATGCTTGCTGCCTATTTTCTCGTCCTCTGTATAAATAACTTGCGCTGAAAGCTTCATTTTCCCCAAAGCCTGTTGGTACATCAAATATTGGTCGGGACCACGCACACTTCCCCGGTAAATATTGCAGGAGCAAGCTGCATGAAAGGAGCTATTTTAAGTGATGAGGTTAAGGTCATGAATTATTTCTCCCTGAAGATAGACACAAAAAGCTGGAATAACTCAGCGGGATAGGCAGCATCTCTGGAGAGAAGGAATGAGTGACGCTTCAGACCTATGACTGTCTCGATCTGAAACGTCACCCATTCCTTCTCTCCAGAGATGCTGCCTGTCCCACTGAGTTACTTCAGCTTTTTGTGTCTATCTTCGGTTTAAACCAGCATCTGCAGTTCCTTCCTGCATAATTAGTTCTCCCTGTTCTATTTAACGACAGTACTGTGCAGAACCTCCAGAGGGCGTCTGTAGAGTCAGGTGCCTGGGAGGCATCAAAGAGGATAGTGATGGTCTTCAAGGGGTCTCTCAACAAGGGAGTCGTCCCCCTTTACATTGGGGACCTGGGGTGGAGAGTGTTGCACAGAGCGATGGCGTGTAATCAACTTTTGAGTCGGTTCACGGGCTCGCCGGCCGCCTGTATTTTCTGCGGTGAGGAAGAGACCGTGTTCCACGTGTATATGGAGTATGTGCGGTTGCTGCCCCTGTACCAATATCTGAAGGGGCTGTTCCTCAAGTTTTGGTTGCATTTAAGTCCCACGATTCTAGTGAGTGGGGAAGGGATGGAGAGAGAGGGAATGCAAGGGTTACTTGAAGTTAGAGAAATCAATAATCATACCACTGGGTTGTAAGCTGCCCAAGCAAAATATGAGATGCTGTTACTCCAATTTGCGTTTATCCTCACTCTGACAATGGAGGCCAAGGACAGAAAGGTCAGTGTGGGAATGGGAAGGAGAATTAAAGTGTTTAGCAACCAGGAGATCAGGTAGGTCCAGGCGGGCTGAGCGAAAGTGTTCAAGAACCAGGACCAGGGGACATACAGTAGGTTTAAGGTGAGAGGGGCAAGATTCAAAAGGAACCTAAGGATTTTTTTCACTCAGAGGGTGGTGGGCATTTGGAACGAGCATGCGAGAGTAGGTAGCTGAGGCAGATACTGTGACAGCACTTAAAAGATACTTGTACAGGTAACATGGATAGGAAAAGATAGATGAATAAGGGCCAAGCATGGGCAAACTTGGAAGGAGCATCTACTGTAGGTTGGTATGGATGAGTTTGACTGTAGGGCCTGTTTCTGTGCTGTATGACTAAGACATGCAAATTAATAAAAAAAACACAGCTGCTGGAAATCTAAAATAAAAAGAGATATTGGATAGAATATTCAGCAAGCGATACTTCTATAGGAGGAGAAACAGTGCCAAAGTTTCCGGTCGATTGCTGAATAGGTGACGTTTTGGGTTGGGGTTCTTTTTCCTTGCTATCCATGTCCTCCAGAGATGCTGCCTGACCCGCTGAGTTATTCCAGCACTTTGTGTTATTTTGTGTAAACCAGCATCAGCAGTCCTTTTTTTCCACATTTTCCTGATTAGAATTACATTAGAGCAAAACACATTTATTTCTAATTAGAAGAACAAAGGCCAATTATTTGTTTCGGACATTTGACCAAAGTTTGTACATTTGGATATGATACGTCACTTTGGTTATTTTGCTCAACGAACAGGATCTTTTCTGAAGAACACTTGTTCCTTGCAGAAACCGAACAAATTAGTAGGTCAATTATCTTATCAGCATCAGTGAGACTTTTCTTCACAAAGTAGAGAAGTGGAGGCGTGAAATGTAAAGCTGGAATGAGGGATATTGTGAGAAGGAGACGGGGGCAGAGGAATGAAGGGGGATAAAGGGATGAAGAGATGGGTGAGGGGAATACTGTAGGGAGGGGGAAAGGAGCAGGGTGACTGGGGTAGCGGAAAAGTGGGGTTGTAGATAAGGTATTACTTGAATTTAGAGGTTTCAACGTTCCACGTCATTGGGTTGTGCAATACCCAAGCGGAATATGAGATGCTGTTCTTCTATTTTACGCGTGTCCTGGCAACAAAGAAGGCCAAGGACAGAAAGGTCACGTGGGAATGGGAAGGGGAGTTAAAACGGTTGGCAACCAGGTAATCTCATGTTAAATCATTTGTTTGCTGCTGTGTGGACTAACACTTAAAGTGTGTAGGAAGGAACTGCAGATGATGGCTTACACCGTAGATGGCCACAACATGCTGGAGTAACTCAGTGGGTCAGGCAGCATCTCTGGAGAAAAGGAATAGGTGACGTTTTGGGTGGAAACCCTTCTTCAGACATTGTGGAGCCATTGTGGGCTCCACCTTTCCTTGGTCATTGGTGCTGACTCTGATTTGTTCTGAACCATTTCGTACCTCTCGTTTCCCTTCCCCTAGACTCTCAGTCTGAAGAAGGATTTCGACCCGAGATGCTGCCTGACCCGCTGCGTCACTCCAGCATTTTGTGTCTATCTTCACACCAAACTTAAAACTTGGTTAACAACTTGGAATTTCTTTAGCTAAACACAAATTTCATACTAAAGCACACAAGTTCATTTCATATTTAACGAAAAAAAGCAACATTGAAATGAATGGATGTTGATTTGCTTTCTTCACTGTCTGCTGTACTTCACTGCCTGCAGGTACAGCGGGCAGTGAAGAAAGCAAATGGCATGTTGGCCTTCATTGCGAGATGATTTGAGTATAGGAGCAAGGAGGTCCTACTGCAGTTGTATAGGGCCCTGGTGAGACCATACCTGGAGTATTGTGTGCAGTTTTGGCCTCCTAATTTGAGGAAGGACATTCTTGCTATTGAGGGAGTGCAGCATAGGTTCACCAGGTTAATTCCCGGGATGGCGGGACTAACATATGATGAAAGAATGGGTCGACTGGGCTTATATTCACTGGAATTTAGAAGGATGCAATCTTATGAAAACATATAAAATTATTTCGGGATTGGACAGGCTAGATGCAGGAAAAATGTTCTCGATGTTGGGGGAGTCCAGAACCAGGAGTCACCGTTTAAGAATAAGGGGTAGGCCATTTAGGACTGAAATGAGCAAAAACGTTTTCATCCAGAGAGTTGTGAATCTGTGGAATTCTCTGCCACAGAAGGCAGTGGAGACCAATTCACTGGATGTATTCAAGAGAGAGTTAGATATAGCTCTTAGGGCTAATGGAATCAAGTGATATGGGGTGAAAGCAGGAACGGGGTACTGATTTTGGATGATCAGCCATGATCATATTGAATGGCAGTGCTGGCTCGAAGGGCCGATTGGCCTAATCCTGCACTTATTTTCTATGCTATGTTTCTATTTGTTGGTGACTGGAGAATGGAATACATTTCATTCACTGCTAAAGGGATCAGTCTATGTCTCTCTGGCTGACAACCTCAGTAATTAAGCAGTAATTAAAGAATTGCTGCCAAAATAATTCGGCCCCAGCTGTTCTGCCCGAAAATTTGGAATTAATGGACATTTTTTATGAGGAAGTCAAGTGCCGCAGTTTGCCGCCCAAAGTGGAGCAGTCTGTAATAAATTGGTAGTTAAATCTCTGAGGGCGTTGCTTGACTGGAGCCAATGCAGTAAAACCCCACTGATTAACGGGAGACTGGTCTCCTGCTCATAAGCCCAATTTACAGAAGGATTGAGAAAATGAGAAAAGATTCTCATTACTCTTAATAGTCATCTCAGAATTTAACGTTTTTGTTTACAATAGTCCCAGGGCTGCAGGAAACCTCCTGCTGTTAATTAGTCTACCACGGAATTGTTTCTGGTGGAACCCAGAGAAAATTAAACTTTTATGGCCATGGGTGCAGATAAGTGCACGGTTTTGCATGTTGGGAAGTCAAACCAGGGCAGGTCCTTTACAGTCAATAGCTGGGCCTTTGGGGAGTGTTGTAGAGCAGAGGGATCTAGGAGTGCAGCTACATATTTCCTTGAAAGTGGCGTCACAGGTAGATGGGATGGTCAAGAAGGCTTTCGGTACATTGGCCTTCATCAGACAGGATATTGAGCATAGAAGTTGGGGTGTTACATTACAGTTGCACATGACGTTGGTGAGGCCACCTTTGCAGTATTGTGTTCAGTTTTGGTCACCCTGCTATAGAACGGATGTTGTTAAGCTGGAAAGAGTGCAAAGAAAATTTACGGGGATGTGGCCAGGACTTGAGGGCCTGAGCTATAGGGAGAGGTTGGGCAGGCTAGCATTTTATTCCTTCGTGCGCAGTAGGATGAGGAGTGATCTTATAGAGGTGTATAATTTCATGAGGGGGTTGGATAAGATAAATGCACAGTCTTTTATCCAGAGTAGCAAAATTGAGAACCAGGGAACATAGTTTTAAGCTGAGAGAGGAAAGATTTAATAGGAACTTGAGGGGTAACTGTTTCACTCAGAGGGCAGGGATGGTTTAGGTTTATTATTGTCATGTGAACCAAGATACATGAAAAGCTTTGTGTTGCGTGCTATCCAAATAGATCAGATATTCCATACAATCGTTAAACTCAAGTACAACAGAGCAAAGGGGAAGATACAGAGTGCACAATATAGTTCTCAACAATATAGCGCTTCAATTGCATAGACAAGGTCCAATGTCCTCAATGGGGTTATGGTGAATCAGACATTACCTTAGCTGAAGGAAGGACTGTTCAGAAGTCTGATAATGGAGGGCAAAAAGATGTTTTCATGAGTCTGATGGTGCACTCTTTCAAGCTTCTCTCCATTTTGCCCAAAGGGAGCAAGGAGAAGGTGGAATGACCGGCGTGGGACAAGTCGTTCATTATGTTGGCTGCATTCCCGTGTAGTGTGTGGCGTAGATGGAGTCAATGGTGGGAAGTCTGGGCTGTATGATGAGTGTTGAACTATATCTACAACTCTCTGCATTTTTTGCTGTCTTTGGGCAGAGCTATTCCCAAATCAAGCTGTGATGTAACCTGACAGTATGCTCTCTTTGGCACATCTGTAGAAGTTTGTAAGAGTCACTGAAGACATGCCAAATGTCAATCGGTTTCATCAGGAAGGTGTACCATTTTGGCTGTTGCATCAATGTGGTTGGGCTAGGACAGATCATTGGTAATATTAAGTATAAGAAGGAACTGTGGATGGTGGTTTACACCAAAGATAGACACTAAAAGCTGAAGTAATCAATCGGGACGGGCAGCATCTCTGGATAGAAGGAATGGGTGACGTTTCTTCAGTCTGAGAGTCAGGGGAGAGGGAAACGAGAGATATGGAAGAGTAAGGTGTGAAAACTAGAGATCAAAGGAGACAAAGTTCAAAGAAAATGTAGAATAGATCATTGTTAGCTCGGGGAAGGCGACAACGAGGCAGACAGAGATAAAATGTAATTTGGGGGACAATCAGACATCGGAGAACTTGGATGGGGGAGGGATAGAGAGAGAGGGAAAGCAAGGGTTACTTGAAGTTAGAGAAGTCAATATTCATACCGCTGGGGTTTAAGCTACCCAAGCGAAATATGAGGTGCTGTGTCCTCGGTACCCCGTTGCTCTGCTCTTGCCCCCCCTCCCTCCCCCCCAGTCGCAACTAGGACAGAGTCCCCCTAGTCCTTACCTTTCACCCCATCAGACGTCGCATACAGCACATGATCCTCCGACACTGTTGCCACCTCCAACGGGATCCCACCACTAGCCACACCTTCCCATCTCCATTCAATGCTTAACAGTTGACTGAAAGGTTGAGGTCGAACTGAAGCATTTTATTCCTCCGAGCTGGATCTCTCATGTACAGGTGGCATTTCTATCCTCCAGGACTTGGTCAGCTCTCTTGCCATTAAGCCGCAATCAAGCGTGTATGATATAATGTCCCATAAAACGAGTGTCTCATTTCAAGATAGCTTTATAGGCATTTGAATGAATGATGGCATTTCAGGGGCACATGAATCTCAGTTTAATTTTACTCAGAGCAGGAGAAAAATGTGCGCTTGGATCAATAGAGACAAAACATAGTAACATTTATGCAAGGCGTTTTTGCTTCCAAAATTCAGTTATCATGGGACCCGATCTCAAAAACAGTACATTTGTCGATGATACTAAATCATAGGTTTATACTAAAGATTTAAGGAGAAAGTGAATATTTTAACACAAAAAGTATGCAGTTGCAATTTTTGTACATGTTAAATAATAATCAAGTGATTCTGTGTTAGTGCTAGAATTTCTTCATTAAATGGCTTATGATGTAGAATTACTGAACTTCCGTGGTGATCCATTACCCATCACTAAATTATTTGAGTTAGGACAGTACAGCACGAGAACAGGCCCTTCAGCCCACAGTGTCTGACCATGATGACAATTCAAACTAATCCCATCTGTCTGCACGTGATCTAAATCCCTCCATCCCCTCCCCTTTCAAGTGCCTGTTTAAATGCCTCTTCAATGTTGCTAACATATTTGCTTCCAAGGCACCCATGTGTAGAAAAGATCCTTGTGAAGGAAGGAACTGCAGATGCTGGTTTATACTGCAGAAGGACACAAAATGCTGGATTAACTCAGCGGGACGGGCAGCATCCCTGGATAGATGACCTTTCCCTCTTGAGACGCTGCCTGTCTCGCTGAGTTACTCCAGCATTTTGTGTCTATCTTCTATAGACAAAAAATCTTGCCTCGTGTATCTCCTTTAATTTGTCTCCCTCTCAACTTAAAGCGATACCTTCTAGTATCCAACACTTCCTCCTCTGACCATCTGCCTTATCTGTGCCGTCATAATTTTTCCCCATGCCTCTGATAATGTTGTGTACTTCTATTAGTGTACATGCCTGAATCCAAGATGAATCTGATCCAAGATGGCACCCAAGCAAGGCGACTCTTTATGCACTACACTGAAATCTTAATGTGGCAAGTATATACATTTTTTTTAAATATTAATGATTCTAAAATAATAAAGTAATGAAAATAAAACAACAGGATACACATTAAACCTTCTGGATAAACAATTAACTGCAGACGCTGGTTTACAAAAAAGACAGAAAGTGCTGGAGTAATTCAGCAGGTCAGGCTACATCTCTGGAGAATATGAATAGTGTTGTTTCGGGTGGGAACCCTTCTTCAGACTAGTTGTGGTCGTGATGGGGGGTACAAAGGAGGATGGGCAGGACAAAGCTTGGCGAGTGATAGGTGGATATAGGCGATGGGGTTATTTATTATTCGAATATGCCTAATAAAACAATGGTGCTGTAAAATTCTCAAATCAGAGTTGGGGGTCATGCAACAAATATGATAAGTAAAAATGATATTAATATTTACATTTGAAGGAGCCACTTGGTAGGTAGCAATATCGAACAGCATTTAACTGAATCACAAAAGGCAATATCAGGAAAGGTTACTGGAGGTTTAGTTTAGTTTAGTTGAAGTCTAGTTTAGTTTATTGTTACATGCCAAAGAGTCATGGAGTGATACATTGTGGAAACAGGCCCTTCGGCCCAACTCACCCACACCGGCCGACAATGTCCCAGTCCCAGTCCCACTTGACAGCGCTTGGTTTATAACCCTCCAAACCTGTCCTATCCATGTACCTGTCCAACTGTTTCTTAAACGATGGGATAGTCCCAGCCTCAACTACCTCCTCTGGCAGCTTGTTCCATACACCCACCACCTTCTGTGTGAAAATGTTTTCCCTCGGATTCCTATTAAATCATTTCCCCTTCACCTTGAACCTATGTTCTCTGGTTCTTGATTCCCTTCCTCTGGGTAAAAGACTCTGTGCATTTACCCGATCTATTCCTCTCATGATTTTGTATACTAAAGGATAAAAATCATGTATTTTGTATACTACAGAGGTTCAGTGGAAATATGTTTTTGTTGCATGCTATCATGTCAGCGGAAAGAATATACATGCTTACAATCAAGCCGCCCACAGTGTACAGATACAGGATAAAGGAAATTATGTGTAGTGCAAGATAAAGTCCCAAGATGTCTGACTAAAGATAGTCCGAGGCATTTAAAGGAGATTTTAAGGGAGTCAGAGGAAGAGAAAGGAAGAGATCTAGGAAGTGAAATCCTGAGTATATGAGCAAGGCAGAAGTCATCGCCAATTGTGGAATACTATTAACAATAGCCCAGAAGTGGAGGAGAAGAATGTTTTACATAGGTAACCAGGGAAAGCAAGGAATGGGGGCATGGAGGGATTTAAAAGTAAACTTATAAAACTGCGACACAAAATGCTGGAGTAACTCAGCGGGCCAACAAGCATCTCTGGAGAGAAGGAATTGGTGGCGTTTTGGGTCGAGACCCTTCTTCAGACTGAGAGTCAGACTGAGAGAGAGAGACTAGAGACGCAGGGGGTGGCACAGTGACGCAGGGGGTGACGCAGGGGGTGGCACAGTGACGCAGGGGGGTGGCACAGTGACGCAGGGGGTGGCACAGTGACGCAGGGGGTGACGCAGGGGGTGGCACAGTGACGCAGGGGGTGGCACAGTGACGCAGGGGGTGGCACAGTGACGCAGGGGGTGGACGCAGGGGGTGGCACAGTGACGCAGGGGGTGGCGCAGTGACGCAGGGGGTATCACAGCAGTAAAGTTGTAAATTGTCGCTAGGTTGTAGGATAGCGTTAGTGTGCGGGGATCGCTGGTTGGCGCGGACTTGGTGGGCCGAAGGGCCTGTTTCTGGGCTGTATCTCGAAAGTTTAGATTCTAAACTAAACTAAACTAAAGCAATAAAAGATACACACAATGCTGGAGTAACTCAGTGGGAAAGGCAGCATCTCTGGAGTGAAGGAATGGGTGACATTTCGGGTCAAGACCCTTCTTCAAACTGAGCTCTGGACCTGAAATGTCATCCATTCCGTCTATCCAGAGATGCTGAGTTACTCCAGCATTTTGTGACCCTCTGGTGTAAACCAGCATCTGCGATTTGTTCCTAAACTAAAGCTATGCCCTCTAGTATTCAAATTGTTAGATTGTTTTATACTTTGTTATCTCTCTTAGCCTGCACATGGGTTGGGACCATTCTCCAGACTGAATGTGCCTGCTGTGTGCTAACATAATTCCACTGACGACTAAAAGGGTAAATGTATATTCACAACCCCATACGCGTTTTTGTGCACTATCTAATTTCACTCCCAATATATTTAACTGGTGTAGGAAGGAACTGCAGGTGCTGGTTTAAACCAAAGATAGACACAAAATGCTGGAGTAACTCAGCGAGACCGGGAAGCATCTCTGGAGAGAAGGAATGGGTGACTTTTCGGGTCATAGAAACATAGAAATAGTAAAATAGGTGCAGGAGTAGGTCATTCGGCCCTTCGAGCCAGCACGGCCATTCAATGTGATCATGGCTGATCATCCAAAATCAGTACCATCCTGCTTTTTCCCCCCATAACTCTTGATTCTGTTAGCCCTGGGAGCTAAATCTAACTCTCTCTTGAAAACCTTCAGACTGAAGAAGGGTCTCGACCCGAAACATCACCCATTCCTTCTCTCCAGAGATGCTGCCTGTCCCGCTGAGTTACTCCAGCATTTTTTTGTCCATCCTATTTAACTGGTGATCTTTACCTGGTGATTTGCTCCATTATCATTTTTTTTTGTTTTAGCCCTTTCAAATGAAGTTGCTTGAAATCTCACAGTTCCAGTCTCATCGGGGCCCCGCGTTTGAAACCCGTTCTCCTTTCAGGTGTAAGCGAATTTGCTTTGTATTCGGATCATGAATAATTCCTGAAACTCAAAATGTGAATATCAGTGAGAAGATGCAACAGTAAAGAGAATCAAATGTTTGAAGTCACAACCATGGTTTGCATTTTTCACTCTGATTACTGAATCATAAATAAAACAGAAGTCTCACACTTGCGCCTTGAACAGCAGCTTTTCTGATGTATTTTAAAACATGCAGATTTGGAAAGGCAATGTAGCACACAGCCTGTAAATTTAAATATAATTTGGAAACTCATGAAGGGAATGAGCTCAAATGATGAAATTGGGATATTTTCATTGAAACACTCTAGTACCAATAAAAAAATAATACTTTATTACAAAACCCTTTCTGATCCCATGTATATTTTGATCTTTTTAACCAGTCAACTAATTAACCATTTTCCGGCAACCATGCACATTTCACAATGTATCTGAAGACTACAAAGGAAAGGAGGAGGAATTTCTTTACGAATCTGTGGAATTCTTTGCCACAGAAATCTGTGGAGGCAAACTCAGTGGATATTTTTAAGGCAGAGATAGCTAGATTCTTGATTAGTACAGGTGTCAGAGGTTATGGGGAGAAGGCAGGAGAATGGGGTTGAGAGGGAAAAATAGATCATCCATGATCGAATCTCGGAGTAGGCTTGCTGAGTCCAATATCTAATTCTGCTCCTATGTCTTATGGTTTAGATGTCGTTTAGTTTAGTTTAGTTTAGTTTAGAGATACAGTGTGGAATCAGGCCCTTCAGCCCACC
>JAXLNO010001814.1:36958-105858 GCA_038087875.1 Malacoraja senta | reverse complement strand
ACGTACAGGTTTGTAGATTAATTGGCTTGGTATAAATGTTAAATTGTCCCTAGTGTGTGTAGTGTGTGTAGGATAGCGTTAGTGTGCGGGGACAGCTGGTCGGCACGGACTTGGTGGGCCGAGGGACCTGTTTCCGCGCTGTATCTCCAAACTAAAACTAAAAATTTCAATTACCTTTCTTTTGTTCAATGGTAAAACATTCTGATTGTTGACCTGAATCAGTAACACTATTTCTTTCTCCACAGATGCTGCCTGTCCCTTTAGTGCTTTCCAACTTTATCTGTTTTTTTTAATGGAGGCTCAAGGAAATGAGCAGCAATCACAAAGTGCTGGAGTTACTCAGCAGATCAGTCAGGTCTCTGGAGAACATGGATAGGAGACGCTTCGGGTCGAGACCCTACTTTGGACTGGAATTCAGTGAGTCAGGCACCACCTGTGTTGGGAATCAGTCGGAAGAAATGCCCTGACATGAAACATTGATGTCCATTCCCACCACAGATGCTACGAAGTACTTCCAGCACTTTGTTTTTTCATCCGTTTTCTTATATTAGATGAAATATTATTTTATTTGAAAGACTGGTGACTTAAGACTCAGTCACTTTGGATGAATAGTGATAACCTTGCCTCTTTTAAAATCCTTTACATTCATACGTACAAGAATCATTTTCACACTTTACTGTATAATCATATCTAGAGTGAAAGAGTGGATTCTTACATTTAACTTTCTGTAAAATCAGATGAATGCTTATAACTCCATTACACACAATCATGTACTTCAATACCAAAGAATAATCATATCCTAAGTCATATTTTTAAATCAGTAGAAGGCAAGTTTAGAGCAGTCACTTGTCAATGGCTTCGCTTGGCCAGGCCAACCCTGCAACGACGCCATGGTCAGCTCAAGATCCCTGCACTTACAACAACTGGGACTTGAAAGGAAGGAACTGCAGATGCTGATTTAAACTCAGCGGGACAGGCAGCATCTCTGGAGAGTTTTGTGTCGAGACCCTTCTTCAGTCTGAAGAAGGGTGTCGACCCAAAAGGTCACCCATTCCTTCTCTCCAGAGATGCTGCCTGGCCCGCTGAGTTACTCCAGCTTTTTGTGACTGTATGCTGTCTCAGTGTACTACTGCTATACATTTATGCTGTATCTGAGATGCTTATACATGTATCTAAGTGCTTATTTATAGTGATACTTGTACTGAACTGTATACAAAAATGAATTTCACCGCACCTAGGTATATGTGACAAATACCAGTGTTTTCTATGGCAATCCATCATTGTTTTTGCTGTGGGGTTGTTTGCTGAACCTGTCTCAGATACAACAGGAGCACATTTTCAGACTGACGTTCAGTGGGAGTCTAATGGGCCTGTCCCACTTAGGCTATTTTTAGGCGACTGTCATAGTCACAGCAGGTCACCGAAATACCGGTGACTGGACCCCCCTTCGACAAAAAATTTGAAATAGGTTCATTACTTTAACCACAACAAAAAACCAAAGTCAGCACCGGCGACAACCTACATCACCTGGCGACAACCTACGTTAACCTGGCGACAACTGCAACAGCACCTACGTCAGGAGAAGTCAAGCTACGCTCATTGGCATCAAACCCACTGTCGCCGACTGTTTCAGAAAATTATTCATCATGTTGAAAATCCAGCAACGACCAGAAAGACTCTTTGGGCGACTGAGGAGACTACTCACGACCATACAGGCGACACCCGGGCGACCATTTGGCGACAGCCTAGTCGCCAGCAGTCACCTATAAAATCACCAAAGTGGGACAGGCCCATTAGTCTCCAGTGGTAGAACCCATGAATGTATAAACATGTGTCATGTTATTATCTTATGGAGAACGTCGTTCTGAACATAGCTGAGTGGCACAGAGAGCTCGGAACTCGCTTGGCATTGAACTTTGTGCTTGAGTTGGGATGCCTCGTAACTGCAAATGGCCAATTGTCAATGTTTCGGTCTCAGTTCCTTCGATCAATCGCGTTGCAAATGAATCGACAACCATTTTATAGTCATAATATTAACTTTAGCATTTATTATGGTGAAAGCTTTGCCCCTAAATCTATGTGGCTCCGCTCAGCCAAGATTGTGTTCTGGATTGAACTAATCACAAGGGGAGGGAAAGAGATTGATGGTGGCTATCCTCTTTCCAGATATTGTTCATTTAGGAAGTGCAGGGGGCTGAATGATGTGGGTTTTATACGGCAAAATTGCATAACATATGCAAAACCTCTTTCAAAATTAAGAATAAGGGGGAGGCCATTTAGGACTGAGATGAGGAAACGCTTTTTCACCCAGCGAGGTGTGAATTTGTGGAATTCTCTGCCACAGAAGGCAGTGGAGGCCAATTCATTGAATGTATTCAAGAGAGAGTTAGATATAGCGCTTAGGGCTTATGGAATCATGGGATATGGGGAGAAAGCAGGAATGAGGCACTGATTCTGGGTGATCAGCCATGATCATATTGAATGGCAGTGCTGGTTCATAGGGCAAACAGCCTACTCCTGCACCTATTTTCTATGTTTCTATGTTTCTAAAACTGTCTCATGCACTCCTTCACTTATTGCTGTGATCGTGCAGTTCAGTTCAGTTCAGTTTAGTTCAGTTTAGTCTAGTTTAGTTTTCTCACATTTCACATTATTTTCACCGAGGTACAGTGAAAAGCGTTTTCTCCGGGTGCTTCGGTTTCCTCCCACCTTCCAAAGACTTTATCGGCTAATTGGCTTTCGTAAATTGTCCCTAGTGTGTAGGATTTTTGTGTTGAACAATGTGCTGTATTAAAAAAACCTTCTGTTCCAAGTTAGCACAATCACTGCCTCTCCGCTCCCTCCACTAAAGTCTCTCATCTCTCTAGTATTTGGTTTGGAACTTTTTCTTTGGCTGAATGTCTTTTCTAATGTGTGCTGCCCAAAATATTGACACATTCCCCCAGTTGTGGACAAACTAATGTTTCATTGTGAGTCGCACTTGCACTTGTAATCTTCATCTCTATTTATAATGTCCAGACACCCACACACCATTTTAAAAAGGAACTGAGCCTTGTGGAACCCCACTGGTAAAGCATTTCAGTCAAATAAATCTACTATTTGCTTCCTACCACTGAGCCAATTTCAGATCCAGTTTGCCAATCTCTTTTCACTTCCTTTTCCTGCTCGCTGTGTGCAACCTTGCCACAAATTTGTAGAATCCATGTAGACAATATCAAATATATTGGCCTCAACAAGTCCCCTTGTTACGGCCCCAGAGAAATGAATCATGTTAGGCAGGCACAACCATTCCTTAACAAATCGACACCGTGTGCCTTGATGAATCTATGCCATTCTAAGCGCTTGCCTATGGAATAACTCAACAGTTCAGGCAGCATCTTTGGAGAAAAGGAATAGGTGACTTTTCGGGTCGAGACCTTCCTTCAGACTGAGATTCAGGGGCGAGGGGAACTAGAGGTATGAAAAGATAACAGAACAAATCAGAGCCGGCACTGATGACTCAGGAAAGGTGGAGCCCACAATGGTCCATTGTTGGCTGTGGAAGAGGTGAGAAGGAAGGAATAAAACTAGCAAGATGACTAGGGTGGGGGAGGGACAGCTGAGGGGGAGGATGCTTCACTCTCCTTCCATCCTCAGTGTGGTCCTCTTGCAATTAAGGGGGAAAAATGAAAAATAGATCTTGACTACGGGTGCACGATCTTGACTACGGGTGCTGTCTGTACAGTGTTTGTACGTTCTCCCCGTGACCTGCGTGAGTTTTCTCCGGGTGCTCCGGTTTCCCCCAACACTCCATAGTTGTGCAGGTTTGTGGGCTAATTGGCTTGGAATAAATGTAAATTGTCCCTAGTGTGTATAGGATAGTGTTAGTGTGCGGGGATCGCTGGTTGGCGTGGACTCGGTGGGCCGAAGGGCCTGGTTCTGCACTGCATCTCTAAACAAAATTGAAGAAACCTGTGAATGGGTGTAGTGGCTGGAGGTATAGACCACTGCAACCTAAAGAGGACAGATACAATTGATTAAATATAACCTTGTTACTTGGAAGTTCCATTTTCCAGCTCACCAGAGCTCAGAAGAAACCACCCCTGGTTAAATGACAAGTGGGATTTTCGAGCCATGTTAACTAACCTTGGTTTCTCTTCAGAACAACCAGGGTGCCAGGTGTGTGGAAAGGCTTACGATTGATCAGACTGAGCAAAATGCTGCTACAGCTGAAACACCGTGTTGAAAATCCACTCTCTGTTTCCCCTCAATGCCTTCTGCTAAAGGCTGTCTGAAAGTCTCATTTGTTTTCTCACAAAGTCCCTGTGTGAAAAAAAGGTTTCCTGCTAATACTGTGGGCTTTTACACCTTGTTATTAAAGGGATAAAGAGAGGTTGAGAGGGAAGGGGAGAGAGAGAGAGGGATAGAGAGAGAGGAGGGAGGGAGAGAGAGGGAGAGAGGGAGAGAGAGTGTGGGAGAGAGAGAGAGAGAGAGTGAGTGTGGGGGAGAGAGAGAGGGAGAAAGAGGGAGCGAGAGACAGGGCTGCCAACTCTCACGCTTTGAGCGTGAGAATCACGCCCTCAGGCAAACTCTTACGCCCTCACGCTGATCAGAAATTTCTCACGCTTTGTGGTGAGAAATTCTGTGATCAACGAAAATATCAAAACGCAGATAAACTGCATGGTCCGCGGGTATTGGAGAGCCGGGGCTGAGGGAGGGATGGGAGCAGCGGGCGGATACAGATCAGGGGAGTCGGGGCTGGCGAGTGTTTGCGGGGCTGGCGAGTCGCTCGCTGCAGCTCCGGCCATGGAGCAGCCCCAGTGCGAGAGTCCCGGGCCGTCGGAGGCGTTGCGCCGCTGCCGTGAGAGTCTCTGTGCCGAGGGGACAGACTCTCAAAGGGAGGTGGAGAGAGAGAGGGGGGGAAGGAGACAGTGGGGAGAGAGAGAGGGGAAGTGAATGGAGTTAGAGAAGAGGGAGAGGGGTGAGAGGGAAGAAAGAGGGAAGAGAGAGAGGGGGGGTGGAGAGGGTAGGAGAGAATGGGAGAGAGAGGGGTGGTAAAAGAGAGAGTGGGGAGAGGGGGAGAGGGGGGAAAGAGAAAAACAGGGGAAAGAGAGAGAGATGGGGTGGGGGGGGCAAAGAGAAAGAGGAGATAGAGACAGAGGAGAAAGAGAGAGGGGAGAGGGAGCAAGGGGGAGAGTGAGGTGGGAGGGAGAAATGGGGGAGAGAGGAGGAGAGAGAGAGGGAGGGAGAGGGGGGAAAAGAAAGAGGTGAGAGAGAGAGAGAAGAGAGAGAGGGATAGAGAGAGAGAGGGGAGAGAGTGTGTGGAGGGGGAGAGAGGGGGAGATAGAGAGGGAGGGAGAAAGAGAGAGAGAGAGGGGAAGCGAGGGGGAGAGAGAGGAGAGGGGGAGAGAGAGAAGAGGGGGAGAGAGAGAAGAAAGAGAGGGAGAGAGGGAGGGAGAGAGGGGGAGAGAGAGTTGGGGAAAGAGAGGGGAGAGTGAGTTAGGGGAAAGAGAGGGGAGAGAGTTAGGGGAAAGAGAGGGGGGAGAGAGGGAGAGAGAGGGGAGAGGGGGAGAGTGAGGTGGGAGGGAGAGAGAGGGGGAGAGAGAGGGGAGGGAGAGGGGGAGGGAGAGAGGGGAGAGAGAAGAGAGAGAGAGAGAGAGAGAGAGAGGGGGAGAGAGAAGAGAGAGGGAAGGGGAGAGAGTGAGAGGGGGAGACAGGGGAGAGAGAGGGGGTGAGAGGAGAGACAGAGGGAGAGGAGAGAGAGAGGGGAAAGAGAGGGGGAGGGGACAGAGGGGAGAGAGTGGGGGGTTGAGAGGAGAGAGAGCAGAAGAGAGAAAGAGAGGGGTGAGAGTGAGGTGGGAGGGAGAGAGAGAGGGGAGAGAAAGAGAGGCGAGGGAGAGAGTGGGAGAGAAAGAGGGAGGAGAGGGGGAGAGAGGGGGGAGAGAGAGGGGGGGAGAGAGGGGGGAGAGAGAGGGGGAGAGAGAGAGGGTGGAGAGGGGGGGGATAGGGTGATAGAGAGGCAGGGCTGCCAACTCCCATGCAGAGCGTGAGAATCACGCATTTCGCCAAATTCTCACGCTGATCACAAATTTCTCACAAATGTGAGAAATTCTGTGATCCACGAAAATTTCAAAACTCATATCAACTGCATGGGCCATGGGTGTTGGAAGCAGAAGCAGCGGCGGGGACAGATGCGGACGGGGAGCGGGGCTGGCGAGTGTTTGCCGGGCTGGCGAGTCGCTCACTGCAGCTCCGGCCATGCAGCAGCCTCAGTGCAAGGCGTCGGAAGCGTTGCGCCGCTGCCGTGAGAGTCTCTGTGCCAAATTCGCCCAGGTGACCGGCATGGATCAGGCTGCGGCTCGGTGCATCCTGGAGGACAACAAGTGGCTGCTGGAAGTAAGTACCAAGCACTGGGTAGAAACGGTGGAAGACAGTGGACTTCAAATGGTGGTGGTTGGAGAAAGCACCCTGCTTGCCTGCTAGATTTTCACTTACTGTAACTGCAGGAAAAATGTTCCCGATGTTGGGGGAGTTCAGAACCAGGGGTCACAGTTTAAGAATAAAGGGGGGGGGCAGTTAGGACTGAGATGAGGACAAACTTTCTTCACACAGAGAGTTGTGAATCTGTGGAATTCTCTGCCACAGAAGGCAGTGCAGGCCAATTCACTGGATGTTTTCAAGAGAGAGTTCCATTTAGTTCTTGGGGCTAACGAAATCAAGGGATATGGTGAAAAAACAGGAAAGAGGTACAGATTTTAGATGAATAGCCATGATCATATTGAATGGCAGTGCTGGCTCGAAGGGCCGATGGCCTATTCCTGCACCTATTTTCTATGTTTCTATGCTTGAGTATATGTCAATGAAACTCGATCACTTGATTTTGAAGCATTCATGCATGGTGGAGGTATAATGTAGTCATAGAGTGATACAGTGTGAAAACAGGCCCTTTGGCGCAACTTGCCCACACCCGCCAACATGTCCCAGCTACCCTACCAGCTGGGGGGAATTCCCTACCATACTGTGGAATGTAATTAGGAATGTAATTTACTCTAACCTTATTCATAGCTAATCCAATTTAAAGCATATATATTGCATTCAAGTGTAGGTTAAAAGACTCGCTACAGTATGCACCATATTGCACAATTTCAAGCTGAAAAATGAAAACGTTCCGTACTAATGGGAGGGGGGTCACCCTCCTCCCCCCCCCCTCTCCCCCGGTCGCTCTGCTCCCTCGGGCTTGGTCTCTCGCAATTTCTCACTCCCAACTCTCACCCAATGTTGGCAGCCCTGGAGAGGGAGAAAGGGAGAGTGAGTGTGGGAGAGAGAGGAATAGAGAGAGAGGGAGGGAGGGAGGGAGAGAGAGAGTGAGTGTGGGAGAGGCAGAAAGGGAGAGAGAGAGTGAGTGTGGGAGAGGGAGAGAGGGAGAGAGAGAGTGAGTGTGGGAGAGGGAGAGGGAGGGGGAGGAGGAGAGGGAGGGGGAGAGGGAGAGGGAGAGGGAGGGGGAGAGGGAGAGGGAGAGGTTGAGTGAATGTGGGAGAGGGAGAGGCAGAGAGAGTGAATTTGGGAGAGGGAGAGGGAGAGACAAAGACAGAGAAAACAGTCCCTTCATCCCCTCTCCTCATTAGCATTAATCCCAATGTATTCACCCACATTCTCAATAACCTTTCCCAGTTCCACTAGTCCCCAACACACTAGTGGCAATTTACAATGGCCATATATCCTTGGGAGGAAATTGGAGCACTTGCACAAAACCCATGTGGTCACAGGAAGAACGTGCAAACTCCACTCAGGCAGAAGTTGGTATTGATCCCAGGTTCAGTCCCAATGGCTCGGACCCCATGCCTCTATGTCATCGAATTGTGTCGCCAAGTCTAATGGTGCAAATCGACCTCATTAAATCAAAATCCTACAGCCATGTGCAAGTTACAAGCCAGTAACAGATTTGCATTTTCACAACTTAATGGAGGCAAACTCCAGTGGTCTTTGTAAGAACAGTGCATCCCACCCAAATAATGCTTAACATGGAGATGATTAAACTGAATATCTATTTTACACCTTGCCTTTTGCTTACACTATGTATATTTTTAGGAAGAAGGCAATAACAAAAGACTCTAAACTCTAAAGTTTCATTGAAGTCTTGAGATATGGAACCATTGATGGAGTCTGAAGAAAGGTCTCATCCTGCAACGTCACCTATTCCTTCTCTCCAGAGATGCTGCCTGTCCTGCTGAGTTAATCCAGCTTTTTGCGTCTATCTTTGGAGCCATGGATGTGAAGGCTAGAGGCTACTGCCATGTTTTTAACATGTCTCCACCTGTACTGGGCATTCATGATATTATCGTTCAAGATCAAATCATTCTAACTCTCCTCGAAACATTGATGTAGGAAGAAAGAGGACAAAAAGTTGGTTGGGGGCGCTGCGAGTCAGCTGCCCTGCCAGCAGCGTGTTCGTTATTTTGACTTTTTTTGTTTTTTTTAGTGTGTCCAAATGTTTGTTTTAGTTTCTCTTGGTATGTCTTATGTGGGGGGTGGTGGGGGAGAAAAGGGGGAAGCCGTTTTTCACGAAGAGGCAACTTTTTCCATGTCGCTTCTCCGCCTCCTTCGCGGCCTAAGCTTGGATTGGAGCGGCCTTTCCCGGAGTCGGTCCCAGAGCTCCAGCACCGGGCGCAGCGTGGACTTTTCCATCGCGGAGCGGGGCGAACCCTTGTCGGGGTCGCCAGAAAGGAGTGCTCAGATCGCTGGCCTGGTGACTTTGGCATCATGGGGCTGTGGTCTGTGGAGCTTCTAGCTGCAGGCGTGGCGTGGGCTTACCATCCGGAGCCTGGGAACCCTTGCTGGGGATCGCCAGAGAAGAGCTCCGACCGCCGGCTTGCGGCCTACACCCTGAAGCCACGGTCCCCGGTAAGAAAGTGGCCGATTCGGGCACTCAAAGCCGCGGAATGTGTTCGACCGTCCCGACGTCGGAGTTTCGATCATCCCGACAAGAGGGCCTGTACATCCGGCCGTCCGTGGCGGTGACTACGGAGGATTCATGGCCCCGACCACGGAGGAACAAAGGAGGAGGACTGACTGAACTTTGTTGCCTTCCACCACAGTGAAGTATGCTGTGGTGGATGTTTATGTTAAATTTTATTGTGTATTGTGCGTTCATTTTAAAATTGCATCGCTGCTGGCAAATTCATTTCACTGTACCTTAGTTGGGGCATGTGACGAATAAATTTGAACTTTAATGAACTTTAAACAATAAAACAGTAGTGCGGCGGCGCGGATTACTGCAGCGGCCCCTACAGCCCGTCTGTCTTTTTTTTAATTTTTGTCTAGTTAAATGTAGTTGTTTGTGTTTTTTTTGTACTGTTTTAATTGTGTATATGTGGGGGGAGGGGGAAACTTTAAAAAAATCTATTCCCTGCACGGGAGACCCGACCTTTTCCCTGTCGGGTCTCCGTTGTCGTTGGGGCCTAGCTCCGTGGAGCGGCCTCCGACCGGGACGACCTGGGGGCTCCAGTCGCGGAGCCTGTGGAGCTGCGGACTTACCATCGTGGGGCTGGCCGGCCTCGGAGCGCGGGGAGCGGTGGTGACTCGTTGCTGCGGCCCGACTCCGGAGATCCAGCTGCAGCTGCAGACCCGTGGACTGGGACATCGGGAGCTCGCGGGTCCGGGTGGAGACCGCTTTCCGGAGCTCCCGCAACGCAACTTCTCCAGCTCGAGTCGCGGGGTCGGAACGACCCGGAGCGGGGCCGTAAATCGCCCGGCGCGGCTTTAATGTTAAAGCCGCGGGACATTCCAGCGCCCGCCGGGGCTCCAACTTTGTGACTTTTGGGCCCGGAGCGAAGCTGTACACCGCCCGGCGCGGCCTCAACGGCCGTGGGACTTAACATTGCCCGCCTGGGGCTTCAACATCGGGAGAAAAATGGTGCAGGGGAGAGAAATGACTTTGCCTTCCATCACAGTGAGGAGGAGATTCACTGTGATGGAAGTTTTTCTGTAAATTGAATTGTTTGTGTGTCGTGTAAGAATTGTTTTGTTTGTATGGCTGTGGAAACGGAGTTTCGTTTGAGCCTCTTTGAGGTTCAAATGACAAGAAATAAAATCAAAAGTTTTAAGAATTCCTATTTTCGCTGGATTATTGCTAGACTACAATGATTTTGGTATCATTTTTGTTATTTATCCATTCAAGTAAATTGGCATTTATTTTAAAGCATATTGTGCAGTAATGAAGTGGAACCAGTTCCAGAGTAGACATTAAGTTGTAGTAACTCAGCGGGTCAGGCGGCATCTCTGGAGAAAAGGGATAGGTGGTGTTTCGGGTCGGGACCCTTCTGAAGGGTCTGACGAAGGATGTCGACCCGAAATGCTGCCTATCCTTTCTCTCCAGAGATGCTGCCTGACCTGTTGAGTTACTCCATCACTTTGTGTCTATCTTTGGTACATACCAACATCTGCAGTTCCTTCCTACACCCAGAGTATACCTTGCTGTCTTGGAATCCCATGGTTTGATATTATCCAGATATTTTACATTTATTTGACTGTGATAACCAATATAATAACAATAAAAAAATAATAGCAGTAATTAATTAATTAATTAATTAATTAGATCAATTAAATCACAGCATTTTGCTGATTTAAGTTATTTTTGAAGGAGCACTGAATAATGGTGGCATCCCATTTATTAAATCTGGAAAAATTATCATTTTGAAATGGGTGGAACTGAAATCAATAGTGTAACACAAAAGAATAAAGCTAATCTCTGCCTAATAGATAAATATGACCAATTCTTAAGGAGTTGGTCACCTTTCATCGACTTTTTGGAATCGTGTGATGCAGCAGTACCGTAAAGATGACTGATTTCAGGTCAGGTCGTGGATAGATTTACATCTCCAAACAAAGATTTGAAAATTTCTTTTTTAAGGGTCTTTTTCTACTATTTCTACTTTCTATTTTTTTCTTTTCTTATATACACACTTCACGTTTTTCTATTTTCTACTATTTATTTTTCCTCTTTCTTTTCTCTATTTTTTTTTCTTTCTTTTTTTTTTTTTTTTAACCTCCTTTTCAAAAACATAAAACTAGAGGTTGTACATAGAATGCATTACGTTATGACATAGTTGGCACCTAAAATTAGTTGCCACTGTATTGTTTTGTATTGTATTAACTTCTAATAAAATAAACAAAACAAAAAAAATCCTTAAAAAAAAAAGAAGGAAAAAAAAAGAAGAAAGCTAATATCATCAATCATACTAATCTATAATGAAACTAAAGTTAAAAGCCACATTTCTTTTGTGATGTTCATTCGTTGTTCTATGAACATTTTATGTAACCTTTTGCTTTCTTTTCTCCTTTCTTTCATGGATCGCAACAGCAAATTAATCAGACATGTCCTTCTTGAGATTTGTGAAGACTTTCATACCATCTTCTATTTTACCCCATGGAACTGCTTGTCCAATTATCCATCTTAACTTTTGAAGAATTAAAAACAATGCATTCACTTAAAATAGCTTCCACTACCAGAAATTAATTAAAATACAAAGGCAAAATTAAATATAAAAATAACCAACAATAATTGCCTTCTCTTTCATTCTAGTGTAGTAACCCATTCATGAGATTGTGGCTTGTTTCTGAGGGGTCAGAGGTAGATAGAGCTGTTAAAGATAGCGGAGTCAGGGGATATGGCGAGAAGGCAGGAACGGGGTACTGATTGTGGATGATCAGCCATGATCACAGTGAATGGCAGTGCTGGCTGGAAGGGCCAAATGGCCTACTCCTGCACCTATGGTCTATTGTCTATTGGAGTACATTTTGCCTTTCGTGGTTATTCTTTGTTAACCTCCAGCCCATTTCCAAAGTCAACATTTCATATCGTTTGACGGCACTGCGCCTGTACTCGCTGGAGTTTAAAAGGATGAGGGGGTACCTCATTGAAACTACCGAATAGTGAAAGGCCTGGATAGAGTGGATATGGAGAGGATGTTTCCACTAGTGGGAGAGTCTAGGACCAGAAGCCATAGCCTCAGAATTAAAGGATGGACCTTTAGAAAAAGAGATGAGGAGGAATTTCTTTAGTCCGAGAGTGGTGAATGTGTGACGTTCATTGCCACAGACGGCTGTGGAGGCCAAGTCAATGGATATTTTTAAGGTGGAGATTAGTAAGATTAAACGAGAACTTACCAGTTTGAAGTTTGATCTTTATTTTATGAGGAGTTACGTTGGTGATTACGTGAAGAAGACGCATCAGGACGCATGCGCGTCAATCTTCAAAGCAGCGGTATGAAATCACAGACAACACCATAATTGAAGTTAACATATTAAGATGATCAACATGAGAACTACCATTATGACCTTTTTTCTATGAGAGAGGGTTGGGCGTGGCGGGCACGTAATCACCAACGTAACTCCTCATAAAATAAAGATCAAACTTCAAACTGGTAAGTTCTCGTTTAATCTTACTATTTTACTTCGGAGTCACGTGAGTGACTACGTGAAGATTTTAAAGCTCTGTGATTTTTATGCCGCAGATCAAAATCCCGGCTTCTCACTGCATCGATTGACTCTGAGTATCATCAATAATGCTGTAAACATGACATTGCATATCATGCAAAAACAAACAGTTTTATTTTTGGTCATAAAACAACCAATAAACCCTCTTAATGTAGGGGCAACAAACGAAACAGAATGAAACAGTATTGAATACAGACTTTAAACAATAGCAACAGCACTCAATATTGAGTTAGCAAACAGCCCTCCATCGGCAATCGGCCGATGGTAGTATTGCTGAAACACAAGTTCATTTTTTCCAACCTGCGGCTTTTAATATACAGTGGCTTGCAAAAGTATTCATACCCCTTGAACTTTTCCACATTTTGTCATGTTACAACCACAAACGTAAATGTATTTTATTGGGATTTTATGTGATAGACCAACACAAAGTGGCGCATAATTGTGAAGTGGAAGGAAAATGATACATGGTTTTCAAATTTTTTTACAAATAAAAAACTGAAAAGTGTCGCGTGCAAAAGTATTCAGCCCTCCTGAGTCAATACTTCGTAGAACCACCTTTCGCTGCAATTACAGCTGCATGTCTTTTGGGGTATGTCTCTACCAGCTTTGCACATCTAGAGACTGAAATTTTTGCCCATTCTTCTTTGCAAAATAGCTCAAGCTCAGTCAGATTAGATGGAGAGCGTCTGTGAACAGCAATTTTCAAGTCTTGCCAGAGATTCTCAATTGGATTTAGGTCTGGACTTTGACTGGGCCATTCTAACACATGAATATGCTTTAATCTAAACCATTCCATTGTAGCTCTGGCTGTATGTTTAGGGTCATTGTCCTGCTGGAAGGTGAACCTCTGCCCCAGTCTCAAGTCTTTTGCAGACTCTAACAGGTTTTCTTCCAAGATTGCCCTGTATTTGGCTCCATCCATCTTCCCATCAACTCTATAATAATAATAATAATAATCATTTTATTTACTGGCGCCTTTCTAAAACCCAAGGACACCTTACAATGCATAGAATCACAACAAAACAAAAAAACACATAATCGGAATAAATTAAATAAAAAAAACACCACAGTACACAAATCAAGGACAGAATTCAATTTCAAAAGCACCAAAAGAAAATAAGAAACACAATTTGAGGAGAGAGCAGCGGCGACCAATTCGCGCCAGCGTCCACTCTCCCCTCCGACCGCCATCTTGTACACGGACTGACAGGCACAGGCACAGGCACAGCACACAAAATCATCCCCCCACAATGACCACCACTGTGGGGGAAGGCACAATGTCCAGTCCCCAACCCAGTTCTCCCCAGAGTCAGGCCCAATGAGGCCTCCACAGTTGCCTCTACGGAGGCCCGATGTTCCTGGCCGTCGGGAGAGTCCTCGGAGTGGCTGGAACGGCCGGTTTCCCAGCGGAGTCCGTGGCACCTGAAGCCGACAGGGCCGCGCTGATTTGGAGCCACAAGGCTCCCGATGTTGGAGTCGGCGCCGCCGCCCGCAGCTGGTCGCTCCGCAGTCCCGCAGCCCGGAGGTGTTGAAGTCGGCGGTCCAGCTCACCGGAGCTCCAGCGCGTCGATCCACCGCGGCGACCCAGGCAAGGCATCGCCCGCTACGCTCCCCGATAGCGCTCCAGCGCTGTGCCACCACCGAAGCTGAAGGTGCTGGGCGGTCCCCGTCACGAAACGGCGCTCCATGCCCGCTGGTAGGCCACGAGGACGGGTCGACGAGGCAGCCTGGAGAAAAAGCTGCCTCACCGACCAGGTAGGGACCTAGAAATAGTTTCCCCCTTACCCCCCCACATTAAAAGTTAAAAAAAACCAAACAAACAAAGAAATAAAAAACACTAAAACTAAAGAAACAGTGAAATTGACGGACGGCTGCTGTTTAGCAGCCGTTCCTCCAAGATGGCTGCTCCCACAATGTCTCCCACAAACTCTGACCAGCTTCCCTGTCCCTGCTGAAGAAAAGCATCCCCACAGCATGATGCTGCCACCACCATGTTTCGCACTGGGGATGGTGTGTTCAGGGTGATGTGCAGTGTTAGGTTTCCGCCACACATAGCGTTTTGCATTTAGACCAAAAAAATCCATATTTTGGTCTCATCTGACCAGAGCACCTTCCTCCACATGTTTGCTGTGTCCCCCACATGGCTTGTGGCAAACTGCAAACGGGACTTCTTATGGCTTTTTTTCCAACAATGGCTTTCTTCTTGCCACTCTTCCATAAAGGCCCAATTTGTGGAGTGCACGACTAATAGTTGTCCTGTGGACAGATTCTCCCACCTGAGCTGTGGAGCTCTGCAGCTCCTCCAGAGTTACCATGGGCCTCTTGGCTGCTTCTCTGATCAATGCTCTCCTTGCCTATAACCTTCAGTATAAACATATCTGAGGTATCACATTAGATCTGTCTACTTGCGAACCAGACCCACTTACCTCCTTACCACCTGGCATTCTTCCCCGGCCTCGAGCTGGATATCTCACCTTCCCTGGCGGTGCTACAGCCAAACGCCAACTGCGCTGCATCGTAGCTGGACTCGTCCCTTGCCCGGACCAGTCTCCTTGCTTATAGGGATACTTCTCCTCCAGCTCCTTCACCTGCTGTGCGAAATCCTCGCCAAACAGCTGTGCCGGTTGCACTGTGCCAGGCTGGCAGAGTGAAGCATTTTAGAATTGATGGTTGGTCTAATCGCAGTCTTGCGAAGGCAGTTGATCGCAACGTGGGCACTCCACAATAGCGCCTTTTGTTGTAATTTGTCATGGCCTCTCCATCCACCATCCTGGCAAAGCTCATTATACCAGATGCCAGCAACTTTAAAAATATGCTGGAGCTTGACATGCTCCTGGGCTCTCATTTGTATGCCCATCTTGCCCCAATTCTTCCTGTTCCCAACAGTAACTTTTAACAGTCTACAGTTGATTGGGGCTTCATGCTTCCTTACTGTCTCATCCATTGTCAGCTCCTGTAGCTGATGTGAGACTTGGTAATTTATGCTGGTGGCAAGTTCCTCACCCAGAGGCTCACCAGCGTCCGACGACATGGCAAACCGTGCTGCACACGGTGTCAGCTCTGGCAGCTGCCTGCCCTCCCTTTGGAAGTCGTCGTCGGACTCAGGGTCAGAGCGTATCTGCCCTTCTGCACTCACCTCTTGCAAAGCGGGTGCTTTCAAGCAGGCCTCTACTAGGCACTGCCAGCGGAGCCTTCCCTAAGGCTTCCCGCCTGCACAACTCCTCCTGGAGTGTGGCTTTGTGAAGCAGGCCTCTCCTAGGCACTGCCAGTGGAGCCGTCCCCACGGCCTCCCGCCTGCACAACTCCTCCTGGAATATGGCTTTATGAAGGCAGGGGAGAAGGCAGGGGAATGGGGTTGAAAGGGAAAGATAGATCAGCCATGATTGAATGGCAGAGTAGACTTGATGGGCCAAATGGCCTAATTCTGCTCCTAGAACATATGAACGTATGAAGTACATATATTTTGGCCCAATAAAATAAAGTGTCATTTTGCTACAGTTCCCACCTTACTTTCCATCAGTAAGCATATAAAGATGAACCAGTTGTCCATGTGTAAATGCTTGTACATCCTACTGCTGGTACATATGACGATATTGCCGTAAAATTGATTATGTGAATTAAAATTAGCAGCAGGGAGAGGTTGGACAGGCTTGGATTGGTCTCTCTCGAATGCCCGAGGTTGCAGGGCGACCTGATAGAAGTATATCAAATTATGAGAGGTGTAGATAGGGTAGACAGTCAGAACCTTTCTCCCAGATTGACAAAATGAAATACTAGAGGGCATAGCTTTAAGGTGAGAGGGGCAAAATTTAAAGGAGATGTGCAGGGTAACCTTTTTTACACAGATGGTGATGAGTGCCTGGGGCGTGCTACTGAAGTTGCTTGCGTTGAAGCAGATATGACATTTACAAGGCTTTTGGATGTGTAGGGAATGGATGGATATGGATTGTGTTCAGGCAGATAAATGAAAGTCTTGGCATCTTGTTCGGCACAGACATTGAGGGCAGAAGGGGCTGGTCTTCTTCTGTACTGTTCTATGTTCTATGAAGATAGGGACAAACAGAGGAAGGTACAGAAGTCTCCATAGGTATGAAGAATGTGATGCAATATGAGCAATTATTCTTAAATTCTTTACAATGTAGAAACCATCCCTTCATAAGTGTAACCAAGTTAACCAGCTTTATCAGGGGACATATATTTAATAATACTATCATGTTTTTATTACCAAATAGTTTGTAATATCTAAGCAGACAAGAATGAGGAGAAAGAGTCAGCCATGCTCAATAAACTAATACAATATTATCTGTTTAGTTTAGTTTAGTTTAGTTTTGAGATACAGCTCGGCCACAGGCCCATTGGCCCACCGACCTGCGATCCCCGCACACTAACACGATCCTACACACACTGGAGACAAGTTACTTTCATATCAAGCCAATTAACCAACAAACCTGTACGTGGAAGGAAACCGCTGATCTTGGAGAAAACCAACGTGGTCACGGGGAGAACGTGCAAGCTCTGCACAGTAATCGGGATCGAACCCGGGTCTCTGGCGCTGTAACTGGGTTGTAAGGCAGCAACTCTCCCACTGAGCCACCGTTCCACCCCGACTGCTTTAATCATAAGTCCCAAACTGTAAAAAAATCTTTCAAATTCATTAAAAAATGTAACGGTAATTTGAGGATGACAACATTAGAATATCCAGTTCTTCATCTTTATAATAATGTAGGAAATGTCTTTGATGAACTGAGTTGCCGTAACCAACATTAATCGGCTGCCCCTTCAGGCAGTGTTTAATGGTAGAAGGTAGGTGAATGGAGTTAGGAGGGAGAGATAGATTGAATGGTGGAGTAGACTTGATGGGCCGAATGGCCTAGTTCTGCTCCTATCACTTATGACCTTATGAAAAGAAAAGGCCAGAGAGGCCATTTTCTACCTGTTTTGTGCATCAGCCGTCAGATCAGAGCCCCGCTGGCTTTTGTCACACTTGGTTACTTTCTAATTCGGCCACCTATTCAGCCTCCTCTGCCAACTCTATCAGCCTTAAATGCTTTGTGACACCTGCGTAGACAATGATATGCGAGCTTGGTCAAAACCTCCAAAGGAGGGGGCTTTAAATTTGTCATCAACGTGACAGTTCCTAAATGAAACTGTTCAGCAACAGGCAGCTCGGGAGATCACACAAGCCTAATTTATAACTGTGTAAGCAGAGATTTAGCCGCAGACTCTGGGCACCATTCAGACTGAAGGGTGCACAAATATGTGGATAGGTGATGCATGCATCTTTCTGATCTTAATCATTACACTGTCACTTTTCTTTGCTTTGAAGCATGTCAAAATGACCGCGGATAACCACTTTCCTGCCTTTGGTTTCCAATGACGGATCTCATTCCTCCCGTGGCACATACAGTAATGGGAAAATAAGCAGAGATTAACAGAATGCCATTTCTGAGGCATCATTCGTTCTCATCTAATTCTCATGATAATAGCATAACAAGAACGTCAACCTCCCTCCCATTGACTCCATTTATACTTCACGCTGCCTCGGCAAGGCCAACAGCATAATCAAGGACGAGTCGAACCCTGGCCGCTCCCTCCTCTCCCCTCCCCCATCGGGCAAAAGGTACAGAAGTGTGAACACGCACACCACCAGATGCTGCGACAGTTTCTTCCCAGCTGTCATAGCAACTGAATCATCCTCCCACAACCAGAGAGCAGTCCTGAACTACTACCTACCTCATTGGTGACCCTCGGACTATCTTTGATCGGACTTTGCTGGCTTTACCTTGCACTAAACGTTATTCCCTTATCACGGTATCTGTACACTGTAAATGGTTCGATTGTGATCATGTATTGTCTTTCCGCTGACTGGTTAGCACGCAACAAAAGCTTTTCACTGTACCTCGGTACACGTGCCAATAAACTAAACTGAACTGAGAACAGACAGTTATAAATGGCAATAAGGCTCAGGAAGAAACGAGGTCTAAACAACTTTTTCAATTAAATTTCAGACCAGTAGCGTCTCCATGCCAGGCTCAATGATACAGATGATCCACTGTTACACCTACTGTTTAATACCTCAGCACTCGCTCTGCAGTGGTGTGGGGTGTTCAGAAAGCAGACCCGTGTTCTTCAGTTGTAATCTCAGAAAGGGCAGAACTAAATTATTAGTTATTAACAGTTATTAAAAAACTTAATCCCCTTAAACTGAACAAAGGTCTTTGGCAAAGTAGGTTTAAACAATGCATGTCATTTCATTTTATAGATATCACTTACATTTCTTGATTGAACAACACTCCATGGAAGAAGGCCTATCAGCCAACCAGGTCCACGCCCACCATCGATCATCCATTCACACTAGTTCTAGACAATACATACAATACATGACCATACTACACAATACATGATTACAGTTGAGCCGTCCACAGTATACAGATGATCAAGAGAATAACTTGAATAACATTTAGTGCAGGATAATGTCCAGTGAAGTCCTATCAAATATAGTCCAAGAGTCTCGAATGACGGAGTAAACTCAATGGGCCGGAATGGTCTAGCTCTGTAGCTATGGCTTACGGGTTTTTAGAGTTGAATTGGACTGTACTTTAGCTTATGGAAGGACTGTCCAGAAGCCTGATAACAGAGGGGAAGAAGCTGTCCTTCAGTTTGGTGGTACACACTTTCAGGTTCCGCTGTTGCACTCGTTGAAATTAAAGGGCCTGTCCCACTTACGCGACTTTCTCGGCGACCCGTCATAGATCGCCGAACATGTTCAACATGTTCAACCAGAAAGACGTTACGACTCTTTGGGTAACTAGGAGACCTCTCAGGGCCATACAGGTGACCCCCTGGCGACCTCTCACGACCATACAGGCGACCCCCTGCCGACCTCTCACAACCATACAGGCGACCACCTGGAGACCACTCATGACCATACAGGCGACCCCCTGGTGACATGCCCCCTGGTGATACCCCGCGACGCCCGCGACATGTCGCCAGGGTCGTCTGTATGGTCGTGAGAGGTCTCCAGGGGGTCGCCTGTATGGTCGTGAGAGGTCTCCTAGTCACCCAAAGAGTCGTAACGTCTTTCTGGTCGCCGCTGAATTTTCAACATGTTGAAAATTTTCGGCGACCTATGCCGGGTGCCGGCAGTCGCCAAAAAAGTTGTGTAAGTGGGACAGGCCCTTTAGGCAGTGTGAATCAACAAATGTGATCACTATCTGGCAGGGTTAACTTTTAATCACAATGTTGCAAGCCTGTGCTGAACGGTGCATTGAAGCAGTGGTGCAGCGGTAGAGTTGCGGCCTTACAGCGCCAGAGACCCGGATTCAATCCTGACTACGAGTGCAGTTTATGCAGAGTTTGTACGATCTCCTCGTGACCTTCGTGGGTTTTCTCCGGGTGCTCCGGTTTCCTCCCACGCTCCAAAGACGTGCAGGTTTGTCAGTTAATTGGCTTGGTATAAACGTAAATTGTCCCTAGTATAGTGTGTGTAGGATAATGTTAGTAGCAGGGATCACGGGTCAGCACGGACTCAGTGGGCTGAAGAGCCTGTTTCTGAGCTGTACCTCCAAACTAAACTAAAGCATGGAGAGATTGTAATCAGAAACTGGGCTGTGATGGAACTTAATATTATTTCATTTTTGGGATGATGCATGCTGCAATTTCTCACTTCATCTCAAATTGAGCAGCTTGCAAGGCCAATTAAGCATTAAAGATAAAGACAGCCAATCTCTTTCCCTAAATCCTGTTGATGAACTCCATGGGTTTTCAGAAATCCAGTCATTTCATGGTCACCGGTGCTGATATCAGCTTTATTTTTATTTCGGACATCTCCCAGTTGGCATGGTATGATTGAAACTCACACCCCTGGATCATTCATCCCCTGGACCAACGCGGTAACATAAGTATACGCCGTGCCAGTGCAGACCATGACGGGCTCAGTTTCAGTTTCAGTTTAGTTTATTGTCACGTGCACCGAGGTACAGTGAAAAGCTTTATATAAAAAATAGGAGAGGTATAGACAGGGAAGATAGTCAGAACCTTTTACCCAGGGTGGAATTGTCAAAGACTGGAAGGCAGAGTTTTAAGGTAAGCTTAAAGGAGATGTGCAGGGCACATTTTGTACACAAACCATGGTGAATGCCTGCAATACATTGCCTGGGTTGGTGGTGGAGACTGATAAGATAGTGGCATTTAAGAGGGTTTTATTAGGTACATGGGTATGCAGGGAATGGAAGGATATGGATCACGATTAGTTTAGTTTAGTTTACATTAGTTTAGTGATACAGTGCGGTAAAAGGCCCTTCGGCCCACTAAATCCATGCCAACCAGCGATCCCCACACGCTAACACTATCCTACAGAGGCAGCGTAGATTGGTTAAACTTGGCATCATGTTCGGCACAGACATTGTGGGCCAAAGGACCTCCTCCTGCACTGTGCTGTTCTATGTTCTATTTTTTGACACATCCCATAATGGGGTGTGATATGATCAAAGGCATTGATCAAACCTGTTTCAGGGGAGCTACTTTGAAAGGCCATATGAAAGATGTGGGGCAGAAGATGGTCCTTTGTGCGGTCCGCTGATGGGCATAGACAGGGTGGTACATGAAGCTCAAGTGGAATGAATAGCTGCAAACCTGAATGTAGTTTAGTTTAGTTTTCTTTAGTTTATTGTCACACGTACCAAGGTAGATCCATAGATACATAGAAAAATAGGTGCAGGAGTAGGCCATTCGGCCCTTCGAGCCTGCACCGCCATTCAATATCATCATGGCTGATCATCCAACTCAGTATCCCGTACCTGCCTTCTCTCCATACCCCCTGATCCCCTTAGCCACAAGGGCCACATCTAACTCCCTCTTAAATATAGCCAATGAACTGGCCTCAACTACCCTCTGTGGCAGAGAGTTCCAGAGATTCACCACTCTCTGTGTGAAAAAGTTTTTCCTCATCTCGGTCTTAAAGGATTTCCCCCTTATCCTTAAGCTGTGACCCCTTGTCCTGGACTTCCCCAACATCGGGAACAATCTTCCTGCATCTAGCCTGTCCAACCTCATAAGAATTTTGTACGTTTCTATAAGATCCCCTCTCAATCTCCTAAATTCTAGCGAGTATAAGCCAAGTCTATCCAGTCTTTCTTCATATGAAAGTCCTGACATCCCAGGAATCAGTCTGGTGAACCTTCTCTGCACTCCCTCTATGGCTACATAGAGGGAGTGCAGAGAAGGTACAGTGAAAATATTTTGTTAAATGCTAACCAGTCGGCGGAAAGACAATACATGATTACAATCAAGCTATCCACAGTGTACAGATACATGATGAAGGGAATAATGTTTAGTGCAAGTTAAATTCCAGCAAAGTCCGATTAAAGATAGTCTGAGGGTCTCCAATGAAGTAAATGGTAGCCCAGGGCCACTCTCTGGTCGTTGATAGGATGTTTCAGTTGCCAGGTAACAACTGGGAAGAAACTGTCCTTGAATCTGGAACCTTGAATCTTATGTTCCCTCCGTAACTCACTGGTCAATTCGTCCCTTCCCACCCAAACCACCCCCTCCCCTGCTACTTTCCCTTTGCAACCGCAGGAAATGCTACACTTGTCGCTTTACCTCCCCCTCGACTCCATCCAAGGACCCAAGCAGTCTTTCCAGGTGCGGCAAAGGTTCACCTGCACCTCCTCAAACATCATCTATTGCATCCGCTGTTCCAGGTGTCAACTGCTCTACATCGGTGAGACCAAGCACAGGCTTGACGATCGCTTCTCCCAACACCTCCGCTCAGTTCGCAATAACCTACCTGCTCTCCCGGTGGCTCAGCACTTCAACTCCCCCTCCCATTCTAAATTCGACCTTTCTGTCCTGGGCCTCCTCCATGGCCAAAGTGAGTCCCACTGCAAAACTGGAGGAACAGCACTTCATATTTTGCTTGGGTAGTTCACATCCCAGGTAGTCCTTGCTTTCTCCCTCCTTCCTTCCCCTTCCCAGCTCTCCCACAGCCTACTGTCTCCGCCTCTTCCTTTCTATTCCCCCCCCCAACATCAGTCTGAAGAAGGGACTTAACCCGGAACGTCGCCTATACTTTGCTCCATAGATGCTGCCTCACCTGCTGAGTTTTTCCAGCTTTTTTGTCTGCCTTTGAATCTGTAGGTGTGAGTTTTCACACTTCTGTACATCTTGTCTGATGGGGAGAGGGGAGAAGAGGTAGTGACTCATTCTTGATTATGCTGTTGGCCTTGCCGAGGCAGCGTGAGACACAAATGGAGTCAACGGAAGGGAGGTTGGTTTGTGTGATGTTCTGGGCAGCGTCCACGATTCTCTGCAATTTCTTGCGGTCTTGGATGAAGCTGTTCCCAAACCATGCTGTGATGCACCCCGATAGAATGCTTTCGACGGCACATCTGTAGAAGTTGGTGAGAGTTGTTGGGAACATGCCGAACTTCCTAAACCTTCTAAAGAAGTAGAGGATAGACAGACACAAAACGCTGGAGTAACTCTGGAGAGAAGGAATGGGCAACTTTTCGGGTCGAGACCCTTCCTCAGAAGTAGAGGTATTGGTGCGTTTTCTTGGCCATTGGTTCGACATGGCTGGCCCAGGCCAGGCTGCTGGTGAAATGGTAGGAAATAACTTGTTGGTCTCACAATGGTTATCATAGTAAGTGCTGTAATGTTGTTTTTGCTTTGGCCTTAATTCTTCTTCATCGTATTTGTGTTTGATGCAGCATCGCAGAGAGACAATGCACAGCACTCTAGCAACTGTGCTGACAATGGTAGATTCTCAGAAGGTCAGTCTGCACTGCTGTCATGACAATACATTCATCCCATCTCTCACTAATTCGAAGAGCGAAAGCAATCCAAGCCTGCAGCCAACAATATGTACATAATAGATTCATACGCCCATTGAAGGTGCCAGCTAGCTGGAACACTCAGATAATCCTCAGTTTCTGTCAGACGATTTGTTCCCATATTTAATTCCATCGCATCTCTCTTTCTCTCTGGGTACTGCCTGGCCCCATAGCAGAAGCGTCCACATCGCGGGGCTGGAAACTGGAAGTATCCTGAGCTAATTCTGCCACCACCATCATCTCTTACAACAAGTGATGGCACCCACTGAGTGTTGCTGGAAGCTTGCGTCCTCTTCAGGACCGACGATTACAGCGATGTCAACATTTGAAACATGGAAGATGGACATGAAAGAAGTAGAAGGTACTGCCTGGCTTGCTGAGTAACTGCTACTTTTGCTGGTTTGACCAGATTTCAAGGAGCTGCAATGTTTGACTTTTTAATCTTTTTTTGTTATCAATCTCCATTTGGAAGTTTGCAGCGTGGCCGGGAGTGGGGCCCAGAGTGGACTTGGCGGGCCGAAGGGCCTGTTTCTCTAAACTAAACTAAACTAGGCGAACCACTTTGACGCTATGGCCACAAAAGCACACCAATGTTCCTCAGAAGATCAATGAAAGTTGGCATGTCTTCAATGACTCTGTAGAAAGCATCCTATCGGGATGCATCACAACTTGGTTTGACAACGGCTCTGCCCAAGATCACAAGAAATTGCAGAAAGTTTTTTGCTCAGCCCAGTCCATCACGCAGTCCATCAAGAGAGAGCTAGATAGAGCTAGATAGGGCTCTTAAAGATAGAAATGGGCAGGGGATATGGGGAGAAGACAGGAACGGGGTACTGATTGGAGATGATCAGCCATGATCACATTGAATGGCAGCGCTGGCTCGAAGGGCTGAATGGCCTACTCCTGCACCTATTGCCTATTGTCTATTGTCTATTGACTAGCATTCATCCCCCACCCCCATTAACTCCGTCTACACTTCATGCCACTTTGGGAAAGCAGCTAACATAGTCAAGGACCATTTACACCCCAGTCATTCCCTCTTCTCCCCTCTCCTGCTCTATGTTATGTGAAGATACCAAAACGTGAAACCATGTACCGTTAGATTCAAGAACAACTTCTTCTGTAATCAGACTATTATTCAGACCTCTCATTATCTAAGGGTGCAGTTCTGATCTTCCTATCTACCTCTTTGCTGCTCTTGCACTTTCTCTGTAGCTGTCATGCTAGAATCTTTCTCTCTTTTAATTTCTCTTTTAACTCTACCTGATGTACTTGTATATGGTGTGTTGTACTCATTCATGGTATTATTGCCTGGATAGCATGCAAAGCCAAGTTTCTCACGATACCTTGCTATGCGAGAGAATATTAAACCAATCTGCTTTGGAATTCAGGCTGCACACAATTGGCCTCATTACATACAATTATGGTGGGATCATCTGTGTTGTGACCTCAAACTTTGTCATGTACAAGCTGTGCAGATTCAGCACACTGAATAGTAAGAAGTATGGGAGGCATGGTGGCGTAGCATACAGCTACTGCCTTACAGAGCCAGAGATCCGGATTCGATTCTGACTATGGGTGCTTGTCTGTACAAAGTTTGTAGATTCTCCCCATTACCTGTGTGGGTTTTCTTTGAGATCTTCGGTCTCCTCTCACACTCCGAAAGCGTACAGGTTTGTAGGTTAATTGGCTTGGTATCAATGTAACATTGTCCCTTGTGTGTGTAGGGTTGTGTTAATGTGCGGGGATCGCTGGTTGCTGCGGACTAGGTGGGCCGAAGGACCTGTTTCCGTGCAGTATCTCTAAACAAAACTAAATTAAAGTAATGGGCCTGTCCCACTTTGGCGATTTTTTAGGCAATTACAGGCGACTAGGCTGTCGCCACATGGTCGCCTGCGTGTCGCCTGTATGGTCGTGAGTCGTCTCCTCAGTCGCCCAAAGCATCGTAGCGTCTTTCTGGTCGCCGCTGGATTTTCAACGTTGAAAAATTTTCGTTGACAGTGGTGACCGTGGGTTTGATGCCAATGAGCGTAGCTTGACGTAGGTGCTGTCGTAGGTTGTCGCCATGTGACGTAGGTTGTCGCTGGTGCTGACTTTGGTGAATTCCATTGTCATATTCACCGGCAGTCGCCTAAAAAATCGCCTAAGTGGGACAGGCCCATAAGAATTTACGAGATGGAGATTGTGGCAATGACATCCTTTAGTTTGAAAATGTTTATTGTTTTACATATTCCATGGCTCTTGGATACAGGCACATCGCACAGCCCTGCAGCGCAGCACACTCCAGTGACTTGTTACTGAGCTTTGTTTCAAGAATGCCCTGCAGTCAGAATTTTTATCTCCAGTATCCTGTCCCAACATGTCAGAGAGTAAGGATTCACTAACCTTTGTGACTGATCTCACCTTGAATTGATGGGAGCTGATAAATTTATTTTTAATCTCTTGCAATAAAATTTAAAAGATTTTGACATTTGTGGGTGGAAAAAAGACACACACAAATCTCTCGGCTCTTCTTACCTTGCAAGTAAAAGGACACTTGGCCTTTACTTGATAATGTCAGTGACCATTTTGGTTGTGATCTTCAACATTTCGTTCCTCCACCAGAATAGATACATAGAAAATAGGTGCAGGAGTAGGCCATTCGGCCCTTCGAGCCTGCACCGCCATTCAATATGATCATGGCTGATCATCCAACTCAGTATCCCGTACCTGCCTTCTCTCCATACCCCCTGATCCCTTTAGCCACAAGGGCCACATCTAACTCCCTCTTAAATATAGCCAATGAACTGGCCTCAACTACCCTCTGTGGCAGAGAGTTCCAGAGATTCACCACTCTCTGTGTGAAAAAGTTTTTTATCATCTCGGTCGCATTGCAGAAATAGAAATGTTAATCCTGGCTAAATTAGAGCAGCCATGGCATTAACATTTAGTAAGAACTTATGTACTGCAACGCCATTTTGGTCAAGTTAAATGTGCCTCTGCAGAACTGAGACAAACTGCTGAATGGTGCCAGCATGTCTGTGGCCCAGATCAGTGCTGCAGGGAAAGAATGGGACATCTGCAGAGTTCTTACATTGAGGTGGAAAATGCATAGAACTGATTGGATCGATGCAAACTAAATGTACATAGTATAAATAATGTTGCAAGACGGTTATCCTATTAATTGTTGATTGGTTGAAATGTTGAGCCTTGGAGGAACTGTTTGCATCCCAGGGCACATGTTGCACTATTCATTTGTGTTGGCTTCCTTCTAGAAGCTTCTTTCAAATACATTGTATTTAAGATTATATTATTGGGTTGGGGAACTGTCAATTATGTGCTGTTATAATCTATATGTTTGATTGGGTTATAAAGAGACCACCCCCATGCGGTTCGGCCCCTCAAGGTTCGGGGACCTATAAAGGCAGCCCCCACGATGTCCTTTGTCGATCTTCTAGAAGAGCACTTGGGACTGCGTGACCTTTTGGAGTGTCTCTGCTTGCACGAGGCTAGAAGGGCTTGGCTAAGCATATACAAGGTGGTTAGGTATCGTATAAGGGAATTTGTTGTTGTGTTATCCAAATTAAAGTTCAGTTGCTCAAGAGCTTTTCAGTATTTTATTGACCGAAACTAGACTGGCGGAAGCTTAGAACGAGCTATTTACAGAATCTTTAGGGCGTCTCAGCGATGGAGTTGCTGCATCACAACGCCAGGGATCTTGGTTTGATCCTGACTACGGGTGCTGCCTGTATGGAGTTTGTCCGTTCTCCCTGTGAGTCTCGCGTGGGTTTTCTCTTCGTGCTCCGGTTTCAGTTTTAGTTTAGTTTAGAGACACAGCACGGAAACAGGCCCTTCGGCCCGCCCGGTCCGCGCCAACCAGCGATCCCCGCACATTAACACTATCTTACACCCACTAGGGACAATTTTTTACACATACTAAGCCAATTAACCTACAAACCTGTACGTCCTTGGAATGTGGGATGAAACCCACGCAGGTCACGGGGAGAACGTACAAACTCCGCACAGACAGCACTCGTAATCAGGATCGAACCCGGGTCTCCGGCAGCAACTCTACCGCTACGCCACCGAGACTGCCCACACTCCAAAGATGCACAGGCTTTGTAGGTTAATTGCCTTCGGTAATGATTGTAAAATTGTCCCTAGCATGCAGAATAGTGTATGTGTAAGGGGATCGCTGGTCAGCACGGACCCAGCAGCATCTCTACACTACACCAAACTAAAAATGTAGGATATTTTAAAGTTTCTGGATATGATTTATTACTTTGTTACATTTCATGCAAAGATCTAAAATGTCCTGGTTTTATTAGCCCTCATTCTGATAGAAAGTGTATCATGATGGATTCCACGTAGATCAGAAATTGACCATCAAAGTTTAATTATACCGACTGCTTAGAATTCTCCAATAGGTGGTATTTCTCCTTAGAAACTTAAGATAAAAGAACTGCTTAGGCCTAATTACTATTACCAGTACTTTTGTTCTTTCTCATTTTAACTTGCACATACATGCTTCAAAAGCAAAACATGAATAATTTATCTTCAAATAAACTGGTACTATTGCCAATATCTAAACATTGAATATATCAATTGTTTGATGGTTATTAAGGACATAACACATTTAGTTCATAGAATGTGCTGGCTCTGGACAGGGTCCAGAGGAGGTTTACAAGAATGATCCCAGGAATAAGTGGATTAACATTTGACGGCACTGGGCCTGTACTCGCTGGAGTTTAGAAGGATGAGACCTCATTGAAACTCACCGAATAGTGAAAGGCTTAGATACAGTGGATATGGAGAGGATGTTTCCACGAGTGGAAGAGTCTAGGACAAGAGGTCATAATGTCAGAGTTAAAGAATGTTCTTTTAGGAAGGAGATGAGGGGGAATTTCTTTAGTCAGAGGGTGGTGAATCTATGGAATTATTTGCTACAGAAGGCTGTGGAGGCCAAGTCAGTGGATATTTTTAAGGAAGAGATTGATAGATTCTTGATTAGTATGGGTATCAGGGGATATGGGGAGAAGGCAGGAGAATGGGGTTTGGAGGGAGAGGTAGATCAGCCATGATTGAATGGCGGAGTAGACTTGATGGGCCAATTTGCCTAATTCTGCTCCTATCACATGACCCCATGACCTTATAATTTCAAACTTAAAAGATAATAAAACCTAAAAGATAATAAAACCTAAAAGATATTAGTACTATCAGAACAGACAATAAGTATGGCAATCAAAATGCAACCAGAAGAGACTGAAGAAGGGTCTCGACCCGAAACGTCACCAATTCCTTTTTTCCAGAGATGCTGCTGAACCAGTTGTGTTACTCCAGCATTTTGTGTCTATCTTTGGTGTAATCCAACACCTGTCATTCCTTCCTACGCAATCAAAAATGCAATGTTTTAAGATAAACTTAAAATATCAGTGGCACAGTGGTAGAGTTGCTGCCTTACAGCGCCGGAGACCACAGGTGCTGTCTGTACAGAGTTTGTACCTTCTCCCCGTAACCGCATGGCTTTTCTCTGAGATCTTCGGTTTCCTCCCACACTCCAAAGAGGTACAGGTATGTAGGTTAATTGGCTTGGGGTATGTGTAAATTGTCCTTAGTGTGTGTAGAATAGTGTTAATGTGTGGGAATCTCTGGTCAGTGCGGATTCAGTGGGCCCAAAGGGCCTGTTTCTGCGCTGTATCTTTAAACTAAACTAAACTAAACTAAACCTATAAAGATCAAACAGGAAATTCATACCTGGGAGATGATGACAATTTGTCACTTATTCTTGGTATTCTTTTACCGGAATGAAAAGCCAATAAAACCGATACTAGACCTAATTCCATCGCTAGAGGTGCGATAGCTATATTTGATCAGAAGCATCAATAAACCTAAATGTTGCCTGGTTTAGTGATATTAGCTAGAAGATAAGCTTGGGAAAATTTAGATCATTTTCTCTGGAACACCAGAGGTTGAGGGTAGATCTGACAGAAGTATGTAAAATTATGAGAGGTATAGATGGGGTAGACATTTAGAACATTTTTCCAAGAGTGGATATGTCAAAGACTGAAGGCCATAGGTTTTAGGTGAGAAGGGAAACGTTTAAAAGAGATGTGCGGGGGCAAGTTGTTTACAGAGATGGTGGTGTGTGTCTGGGACACACTACCTGGGGTGGTGATGGAGGCAGCTACAATAGTGACATTTAACAGGCTTTTACATAGACACACAAATATGATATGAATCATGCCCATGAAGGTTTAGTTTAGTTTAGAGATACAGCACGGAAACAGGCCCCCTTGGGACCACCGAGTCTACACCGACCAGCGATCCCCGCACATTAACACTATCCTACCCACACTAGGGACAATCTTTTACACATACACCAAGCCAATTAACCTACAAACCTGTACATCTTTGGAGTGTGGGAGGAAGCCTAAGATCTCAGAGAAAACCCTCGCAGGTCTGGGGAAGAGCGTACAAATTCTGTACAGACAAGCACCCATAGTCAGGATCGAACCTGGGTCAGGGCAATAGCTCTACCGCTATGCCACCATGCCTCCCAAATGACATTAGCTTATCTTGCCATCGTGTTCAGCATAGACATTGCCAAAAGGCCAGTTCTATGCTGCACTGATTATGTTCTATGTTTTCATGTGTACCAAAAATAAACCAGGTGTCAGGTAACTATTCTCACGAGAAGCGAGAAAACATGGCAGTTACAGGCAATGTGGAAATAATGCTTTTTTGACTAATTGCCATTTTAATGTTTTGATACTTAAGTTACAATCTTATTAGATGGGAAAGCAATCCCAATACGAAAATGTAATGCATCTAGTGTACAAATGGAAAAAAGCCAATAGCCAGCTATGAACATTTATTTAATATAGGTACTTTTTAAAATTGAAATGAGTTTTCTAGACAAATAAGAATAATGCACTTCATTTGGAAGATATTTCAGTTTTACTTTAATATGTTTAGACTGCCTGTGTAAATGCTAGTCTTCCAATAAAATACCTTCGCCAAGTTACTAACAAAAATATTGGTTCAGATGTGATTATGAATGTAACCAAAATTTATAGCTGTTACTCAAACCCCAGTCAAAGCTCACTGGTATCACTGTTTGTGCATTCTGGTCTCATTCCATAGGCAATCCAGTGTGGTCCTGAGTAAAGAGTATTTTGTTGAAGGTGCCAGTAATCAAATGAAATTTTAAACTGAAATGTCCTTTGCCTTGGCAAGTGGTCGTGAAGAAACTCATGGGACTAATTGGAAAAATGCTGAGAGGTGCCCTTGTCAACATTTACTCCTCAGTCATTATTCAGATGTCTTGTACTGAGACTGATGGAGAGAGGTCTGCAGAAGTGCCTCGACCCGAAAGGTCACCTATCCACGTTCTCCAAAGATGCTGCGTGAACTGCTGAGTTACTCCAGCACTTTGTGTCCTTTTGTGCGTTAACCAGCATCTGTGGTTCTTCGTTTCTTCTTGGGGAGAGATAGACTTTAGACTTTCGACATACAGCACGGAAACAGGCCCTTTGGCCCACCGAGTCCGCGCCAACCAGTGATCACTAATACTATCCTACACACTAGGGACAACTTCACAATTATTACCGAAGCCAATTAACCTACAAACCTGCACGTCGTCGGAGTTGAAGAGGAAACCAGAGCACCCGGAGAAAACCCATGCAGTCACAAGGAGAATGTACTAACTCCGTACAGACAGCACCCATAGTCAGGATCGAGACTGAGTCTCTGGTGCTGTAAGGCAGCAACTCTCCCACTGCCCCCACTATACCGCCCCTGATACTCCATATCAATGCTTTGCAATCAGGATTTGTTTCTGAGTGAAAGTAGTTCCTTTTTAAGTGGGTAATGTACATCAGTACTATCCAATTCTCATTCAGATTCATTTTCAATATTGTAATGGAAGTTACTTCAGTACTCTCAAAAGTTGATTTGGTTTCAGACTGTGCAGGCAAACACAACAGGAAGGAAAAGCCTTTAGCACATCAAACAAGCTCAAGTCTGCTACAACCCATCTTGTACTAGCTCAAGGCTACTGTCAAGTCCTCTAAATCAGCCTCTGCTTTTGCAGGACTTATCTAGCCATTAAAGCCGGTTTTCAGCTAATTGAAGAGAGCATAAAGAAAATCAGGAAAGAAGGATGTATATTTTTGTTCGACCACACTTTGAAAGGCAGATGTCCTGCTTATTCACTCAAGCTAGATGAGAGGAAAAGAGTTGAGAGAATGAATAAGATGACCAAGATTTTCCCACTTGGTAGGATTGGGCACTCTTCCTGCTGTTCAGTTTTAAAATAATAATGTGAATAAAGATGTGGACTTTGCCAGTAATATAATGCTGCCATTTATTGTCCATGCCCAACATTCCGGTATGGCAGGGTTGTGCAGTGGTTAAGTTGCTGCCTTACAGCGCCAGAGACCTGGGTTCGATCGTGACTATGGGTGAAACATAGAAACATAGAAAATAGGTGCAGAAGTAGGCCATTTGGCCCTTCGAGCCAGCCATTCAATATGATTATGCTGATCATCCAGAATCAGTACCCTGTTCCTGCTTTCTCCCCACATCCCTTGATTCAGTTAGCCCTAAGAGCTAAATCTAACTCTCTCTTGAAAACATCCAGTGAATTGGCCTCCACTGCCTCCTGTGGCAGAGAATTCCAAAGATTCACAACCCTCTGACTGAAAAAGTTTTTCCTCACCTCAGTCCTAAATGGCCTACCCCTTATTCTTAAACTGTGACTCCCTGGTTCTGGACTCCCCCAACATCAGGAACATTTTTCCTGCATCTAGCCTGTCCAATCCCTTAAGAATGTTATGTGTTTCTATAAGATTCCCTTTCATCCTTCTAAATTCCAGTGAATACAAGGCCAATCGGGGTGCTGTCTGTACACTTGTACGTACTCCCCGTGACCTGTGTGGGTTTTCTCCGGGCGCTCCGGTTTCCTCCCACAGTCCAAAGACATACAGGTTTGTAGGTTAATTGGCTTGGTATAATTGTAAAATGTCTCTAGTGTGTGCAGGATAGTGTTAGTGTGCGGGGTTGCTGGTCAGCACGGACTCGGTGGGCTGAAGGGCCTATTTCTGCGCTTTTTCTCTAAAACTAAAAAGCAGCTCCTGAACTTAGAAACTTTCCACCTAGCAATGTGATTGTGTATTTTAGTAATTTTAAACCCCGTACGATTCAAACAGATTTTAATGATTTGAAGCATTCTCCATTCATAATCTAGGCATATTTTGGGGAATTAGTCTTCACACTAAAAAAGATCAAACAAGGGTCTGAAGGTCTGCAGAAGGGTTCCGACCTGAAACCTTTTTCTCCAGTGATGCCGTCTGACCCGCTGAGTTACTCCAGCACTTTGTGTCTATCTTTGGTATAAACTAGCATCTGCAGTTCCTTCCCACACACTCAAAGAAATTGTATATTAATGATCTGGATGAGGGAATTGAAGGCAATATCTCCAAGTTTGCGGATGACACTAAGCTGGGGGGCAGTGTTAGCTGTGAGGAGGATGCTAGGAGACTGCAAGGTGACTTGGATAGGCTGGGTGAGTGGGCAAATGTTTGGCAGATGCAGTATAATGTGGATAAATGTGAGGTTATCCATTTTGGTGGCAAAAACAGGAAAGCAGACTATTATCTAAATGGTGGCCGACTAGGAAAAGGGGAGATGCAGCGAGACCTGGGTGTCATGGTACACCAGTCATTGAAAGTAGGCATGCAGGTGCAGCAGGCAGTGAACAAAGCGAATGGTATGTTAGCTTTCATAGCAAAAGGATTTGAGTATAGGAGCAGGGAGGTTCTACTGCAGTTGTACAGGGTCTTGGTGAGACCACACCTGGAGTATTGCGTACAGTTTTGGTCTCCAAATCTGAGGAAGGACATTATTACCATAGAGGGAGTGCAGAGAAGGTTCACCAGACTGATTCCTGGGATGTCAGGACTGTCTTATGAAGAAAGACTGGATAGACTTGGTTTATACTCTCTAGAATTTAGGAGATTGAGAGGGGATCTTATAGAAACTTACAAAATTCTTAAGGGGTTGGACAGGCTAGATGCAGGAAGATTGCTCCCGATGTTGGGGAAGTCCAGGACAAGGGGTCACAGCTTAAGGATAAGGGGGAAATCCTTTAAAACCGAGATGAGAAGAACTTTTTTCACACAGAGAGTGGTGAATCTCTGGAACTCTCTGCCACAGAGGGTAGTCGAGGCCAGTTCATTGGCTATATTTAAGAGGGATTTAGATGTGGCCCTAGTGGCTAAAGGGATCAGAGGGTATGGAGAGAAGGCAGGTACGGGATACTGAGTTGGATGATCAGCCATGATCATATTGAATGGCGGTGCAGGCTCGAAGGGCCGAATGGCCTACTCCTGCACCTAATTTCTATGTTTCTATGTTTCTATGTATTCTAAGAAATTTACAAAGGTATGTGTGTCTGTACAAAGGCTGACTCATCTCCCTATAGATTTTAGACTTTAGAGATACAGCGTGGAAACAGGCCCTTCGGCCCACCGAGTCCGCGCCGACCAACGATCATTCCGTGGTAGCATTATCCTACACACTAGGGACAATTTACAATTTTACCAAAGCCAATTAACCTACAAACTTGTACGACTTTGGAGTGTGGGAGGAATCCGGAGCACCCGGAGAAAACCTCATGCAGTCAAGGGGAGAATGTACAAACTCCGTATAGACAGTACCCGTAGTCAGAATCAAACCCGGGTCTCTGGCGTTGTGAGGCAGCAACTCTACCCCTGCGCCAATGTGCCGCTCCTGATGGCACAAAACAATGCAGATCTATAAAGCATACCACAGATTTATAGATAAACAGGTTTCACTACTTATACTTGGTTGAGACAGAGGAGGAGGGAATATCAGAAATTTGTGTCATTCCTTCAAATATTACCCACATAATGCATGGTTCTTCTCCTGATGCTGACATTACCCACAGCTTCAAACTCTTTGCAATTTCTTCCATTCTAATCTCCCTGCAGAGGCCTCTGGGGACTGCAGCAAAGAAGGATAAGTAAAAACTAATACCAAAGGTGTTCAAGATGATGAAGGAGATTAGAAAAAGTGGACCTATTGGCATTGGGGCAAGTTGGGGTGATCAATAACCAGAGGACATAGATTTGAGATAATTGGCACAAATGTCAAGGGGGAGATGAGGACTTATGTTTGGTTCAATGAGCTGCCATGATCCATAAAGCACCGCGTGAGAAGCTAGTGGTCAGCCAACAAGCAGAGCAGCAGAAATTGTTAAAGTGAGTTTGATGAGTTGGTTGTGGCAGTCTCATAGAATGTGCTTTATTTTTTTAAATTTGGTGTCTATTGCCATGTTATAAATCATTGATAACGTTTCCACCAGTACCATCAGCATTTGGGTGTTCATCTGACCCCCCCAATTCTTCATTTTACCTCAGAACCAATCAGTAAATCAATTTTTTTATGGATTTCACTTTAAATTAGTTTTAATTGCAGCAATAGGCGGCATGGAGGCGCAGCGGTAGAGTTACTGCTTTACGGTGCCAGTGACCCGGGTTCGATCCTGACAACGGGAGCTTGTCTGTACAGAGTTTGTACTTTCTCCCTGTGACCTGTGTGGGTTTTCTCCAGGATCTCCGGTTTCCTCCCACACTCTAAAGGTGTACAGGTTTGTTGGTTAATTGGCTTGGTGTAATTGTAAATTGTCCATGGTGCGTGCAGGATAGTGTAAGTCTGTGGGGATCGCTGGTTGGTGCAGCCAAAGGGCCTGTTTCCGCGCTGTATCTGTACAAAACTAAACTAAAATTGCATCCAAGTGAACTGTTTTTAAGTATCTCTGGGCTGTTAAAAAGCTGTCAGAACATTTTGGGACGCGCGTCTCAGGATCTGACACCTGAGGACTAGTCAAAGCTTATGAGACATGGGATGACACCACTGGGGCAGCCAGGCCTGGAAGTCAATAGTTACCATAGGGCCTCAAACATTGAGTATACGCAGCAGGCCTGACTGAGTATTAAAAGATTGCAAAATCAGCAAAAAACATCTTTCTCCTAATCCTCAGATCAGGAATCCCTTTCAAAACGTTCTATCACAGCGTTTAAGAAACATTTAGACAGGTGCATGGATAGGATAGGTTTTAAGAAGGATATGGGCCAAAATGCAGGTTAGTGAGACTAGTGCAGATGGAGCATGTTAGTTGACGTGGGCAAGTTGGACCAAAGGCCTGACTCTTCTCTATATTACTATGACTTTATGAATGAGGACTTCCATCTCATGTGTAGGAAGGAACTGCAGCTGCTGGTTTACACCGAAGATATACACAAAACGCTGGAGTAACTCAGCGGTCAGGCAGCAGGAGAAAAGGAATTGGTGACATTTCAGGTTGAGATTTTCCTTCAGGCTGAGAGTCAGCAGAAAGGGAAATGAGAGATATAGAAGGTAAATAGAACAAATGAATGAAAGACATGCAAAAAGCAATGGTGGAGGCCCACCTCAGTCGTCGTACTAGTTTCACTGTCGTCCTATTAAGTTTCACTGTCTGTGTGACATGTTATCATCTACCCCGCAGCCAACACTGGACCATTGTGGCCTCCACTGTTCCTTCTTTTTTGCATTCCTTTCATTCATTTGTTCTATGTACCTTCTATATCTCTCGTCTTCCATCCGATGTCAGGTCTGGAATTGGGGAGGAAGATGTCCCATGGTCACTACTCGGCTCCATGCTGGATGAAGTCCACCATCCCTGGACTCCTTGCGCAGCCCAACTATGGAGCAAATGCAGCAGGATCTAGCTCAGAGTTACACATTCGGTTACTTGTGCATGGGTCTCCAAGGTTTTCCCTATAGCTCAGTCCAAGTCCAAGTCCTGGCAACATTCAGTTTAGTTATTGTCAATAGATAGACACAAAATGCTGGAGTAATTCAGCGAGACAGGGAACATCTCTGGAGATAAGGAATCGGTGACGTTTCGGGATGAGACCCTTCTTCAGACTGATCAAAGTCTGATCATCAGTCTGAAGAAGGGTTTCGACTCAAAACGTCAGCCATTCCTCCTCTCCAGAGATGCTGCCTGTCCCGCTACTCCAGCATTTTGTGTCTATCTTCGATTTAAACCAGCATCTGCAGTTCCTTCGTACACATTTAGTTTATTGTCACGTGTACCGAGGTACACGCCTTTGTTGTGTGCTAATCCATCAGCAGAAAGACAGTACATGATTACAATCGAGCCATTTACAGTATATAGATACATGATAAGGGAATAACGTTTAGTGCAAGGTAAAGCCAGTAAAGTCCGATCAAAGATAGTCCGAGGGTCAACAATGAGGTAGATAGTAGTTCAGGACTGCTCTCTAGTCATCTTAATCCTTCTAATTGCAACCACTGACAACCGTGAGCAAGTTTCTTCCCTGCGTTCGTCTATTGAATCAGATTTTAGATATTGTTTGTGTTGTCACTTTTGCCCTCATTATACTTCCATGAAAGCCCCGGGACATTTTTGTCCCTTGAAGGCAATACAAAAATTGCAGGTCACAGTAATGGAGTTATCTGAATGATCCTGGGAATATAAGCTTTTTATTTCGCAAGGGTGACTTAAGCTGATGTGAAAGGTTAGCCCTGCAGGACACGTGGACTGCAACAAAATAAACGTATCAGGGTAATTGTTTGGATACTTGACATTAGTGTGCAGGATGATATTCCTTTGGTCTGAAATAGTATTTATCAGGTGGCATTTCTTGTGTTGTTACATGTATTAGGATTGACATGCGCATTCCCCATGGCCATCTGGGTTGTACTTATCATGGCCTGAGCACGTGGCAAGCTTATCAAGTAGGGAAGGTTTTACGCCCTTTGTCGGTTGCTCTCTTCCACTGGAAATGGGATAAGTTCTGGCCAGGAGACTCTGTGCGTCCACCCGATCTATTCCTCATGATTTTATATTTGATATTTATATCTGATATTTTATTTTATAAGGTCATAAGGTCATAAGTTCATAGGTGATAGAAGCAGAATTAGGCTACAGCCCATCATGTCTTCTCCGGAATTCAATGATGGCTGATCTATCTCCCCCTCAACCCCATTCTCCCAGCTTCTTCCCATAACCACTGATACCCGCACTAATCAAGAATCTATCTATCTCTGCCTTAAAAATATCCATTGAATTGGCCTCCGCAGCCTTCTGTGGCAATTAATTCCACAGATTCACCACCCTCTGACTAAAGAAATTCCTCCTCATCTCCTTCCTGAAGGAACATCCTTTATTCTGAAGCTATGGGCTCTGGTCCTAGACTCTCCTACCGGTGGAAACATTCTCTCCACATCCACTCTATCCAGGCCTTTCACTATTCAGTAAGTTTCAATGAGGAACTTCTCATTCTTTTAAACAGCAGTGAGTACAGGCCTAGTGCTGTCAAACGCTCACCGTATGTTAACCCACTCATTCCTGGGATCATTCTGGTAAACCTCCTCTGGCCCCTCTCCACAGCTGGCACATCCTTCCTCAGGCAGGTGATAAGGCTGTTATCCTGATTGTATGTTGTCAGTCACCTCATCTTGCAGAAGAATAAATTGCAAATACATTTGTACAAATTGCAAATTGCAAAATTGCAAAATAACTTCAATCTCTTTTTTGAAGGCGGCGTCACTGGTGGATAGGGTGGTCAAAAAGACCTTTGGTACATTGCCCTCAGTTAGAGTATTGAGTATAGAGGTTGGGAGGTCATGTTGCAGTTATATAGGATGTTGGTGAGGCCACACTTAGAGTAGTGTGTAGAAAGAAAATGCAGATGCTGGTTTAAACTGAAGATAGACACAAAATGTTGGATTAACATTTAAGAATGAGGGGTATGCCATTTAGAACGGAGACGAGGAAACACTTTTTCTCACAGAGAGTTGTGAGTCTGTGGAATTCTCTGTCTCAGAGGGCGGTGGAGGCCGGTTCTATGGATACTTTCAAGATAGAGCTAGATAGGGCTCTTAAAGATAGCGGAGTCAGGGGATATGGGGAGAAGGCAGGAACAGGGTACTGATTGGGGATGATCAGCCATGATCACAATAAATGGTGGTGCTGGCTCGAAGGGCCGAATGGCCTACTGCACCTATTGTCTATTGTCTGTAACTCAGTGGGGTAGGCAGCATCTCTGGGGAGATGTTTTGGGTCGAGACCATTCTTCAGACTGGTTACAGAAATGTTCAAAGACCTCCAAAGAGATACACTCTATCTGATAAGAGGACTGTTCAGTTGGCTGATAACACCTGGGAAGAAACTGGATTGTAACGATGGAATTGGCAGCTGTCGCAAGGAAGGTCTCCCAACCAGGTGAATTTAACTGATGTACATTTGGGATGAACTAAACCTTGCAAAGTTACTCTCATAAGAATCCAGTTGATATGTTTGGTGTCTATTGATTGATTAATCACCATTATGCAGGAGATTGTTCACTGATCCCAAGGTTCCAGCATCAAGAGGGAGTTGGCAAAAAAATGATGGCTGAAGGGCCCACGTCAACCAATTCTACTCAGTTCATTCACAATAGACTTGCTGTCTTACAGCGTCATAGACCCGGGTTTGATCCTGACTACTGGTATTGTCTGTACGGAGTTTGTAATTTCTCCCTGTGATCTGCTTGGGATTTCCCCAGAAGCTCCGGTTTCCTCCCACACTCCAAAGACGTGCAAGTTTATAGCTTAATTGGCCTGGTTAAATTGTAAATTGTCCCTAGTGTGTGTAGGATAGTGTTAGTGTCCGGGGATCGCTTGTGGGCGCGGACTCGGTGGACCGAAGGGCCTGTTTCCCCGCTGTACTCCTAAATAAAACTAAATTAAACTAAACTAAACTAGGATTCCTGTCCTTCCAAGTTATTACCTCAAATGCATGAAGTGGTAAAGAGGTCAGGGAAGTTCACCTTCGAAAGCTGAGCTTTGAGCTAAAATGCTCGGGGACAAAATGGTGGACAAGATGTCTAATCCACAAAGGAATATTCTTCCGATGTGGGTCAACAAAAAAACACAGCTGTGCCTGTGTCTTATGCCACTCACATATAATACATATTTGTTTGCCATTAAGATTGCCTCTGCATTCAAATCAAAATTATTCATACTGAAATCAGACAAGGTTCAGACCTGTGTCCTCCATCGATGGAATCATCAGACGATTGACACCTTTATTTCTCTGGAAGATTACTTTGAATTCAGAAACCACTCCAAATCTCAGGGCTGTCAATCCTGTTGCCGACTTGTGGCACATTTATAATATAAAAGGCTATGCTGTGCAACCCTGGGGCTACAGAATCATTTTATATTCCAGCTCATGTACCATCCTCTTATATTACAATTTGGAATCTGGTCTGTGCAATCAAGTCAGTGTTAGACAAGCTGAAGCCAGCATGGTATATGCTCTGTACATTCCTCTTATCTGCAGGGCAATATTTCACCACAGAGTGTTACAATAAAAGACAGTTAACAACCATCATCAGTAAACCGATTCAATCATCGTAAAACAACCAAAGCCAACAGGAAGAAATAAGACACATGGTGCTGGTGTAATTCAGCGAGTCAGGCAGCATCACTGGAGAACATGGGTAGGTGACATTTCGGGGCAGGACCCTTCTTCTGACTGGGACCTGGGAAAAGCGGAATGAGCAAAGTGACAGCCAATTCTAGCGGATTGATAAACAGTCGTGGTAGTCAGATTGATCCAGGTTTCTCCATAAAAGATCAGGTTGTCAAGGGCAGCCTGGTGGCTCAGCGGCAAGTTGCTGCCTTACGGCGCCAGAGACCCGGGTTCGATCCTGACTACAGGTACTGTCCCTGCAGAGTTTGCACGTTCTCCAAAGACTTGCAGGTCGGTAGGTTAATTGGCTTCTGTAAATTGTAAATTGTCCCTACTGTGTAGGATAGTGCAAGTGTACAGGGTGATCATTGGTCAGCGGAGATTCGATGGGCTGAAGGGCCTGTTTCTACGCTGTATCTCTAAAGTCTAAAGATTGTTATACTTGGAAAGTCTCATTGAACACTTACACGGGACATTGAGACGGGAAAGCGTGATAAATTCTGTGCAAGATAATGGGAGGAAGATGGGTAGATCTTACATGTTCAGGAGCTACAATAATAAAGCAATCCAGCATTTGTAGTGACATTTTCCAGCTTGATTGCATCAGGCTTTCAACTGAACTTCCTGGCATCTTGCAGGTTTTAAATAATTTATTCTGCATGACCTCAATCATCTGAAATATAACTTTGCTAGAATTGTATAAGTAACCCACTTCCCACTCTGAACAGATGAAAATAAGGCCTTCAGATTTATTTTTGTTAAATTATTTGAAATAAAATTATTTGGGGGTGGGTAGTATGGTGAGGCGATCACATAACACACACCATTAGGATTGTTGCAAAGATAGCAGCAACTCTCCAGCAGATTTTTTTTTTGTAAGACTTTAGACTTTGGAGACACAAAGCGGAAACAGGCCATTAAGTCCGCACCGACCAGCGATCACCCCATGTACTAGCACTGTCCGACAAAATTGGGGAAATTTACAATTTTACCAACACCCATTAACCCACAAACCTGTACGTCTTTAGAGTCGGAGGAAACCGGGTAAAAACGCACGCGGTCACAGGGCCATTCAATCATAGCTGATCTATCGTTCCCTCTCAACCCCATTCTCCTGCCTTCACCCCATAATCCCTGACACCCGTACTAATCAAGAACCTGTCAATCTCCCCCTCTAAAAATACCCAATGTCTTTCTGTGGCAATGGATTGTGTAGGAAGGAACTGCAGATGCTGGTTTACACCAGGTTACTAGTTTACACATCAGCAGCTCCTTGTGTACCTATGATGCGATACATATCAGGAAGTTTTGAAAGAACTCATTAGTTGGCATGGCAGAACAGTTCAAAGAGCCTCTGTCTTTCCTGCCTGTGTTTGTGATGAATACAACATTTTCTCTTGTGCATAGATTGCGAGGGGAAGGACACCTCATATTAATAACATGTGGAGGACACGGTAGAAATACGAAATAACATTTGTCCGTGGAGCGGCATGGTGGCGCAGCGGTAGAGTTGCTGCCTTACAGCGCCAGAGACCCGGGTTCCATCCTGACTACGGGTGTTGTCTGTACAGAGTTTGTACATTATCACCATGACCTAAGCGGGTTTTCTCCAGGATCTCCGGTTTCCTCCTGCACTCGAAAGACGTACTGGTTTGTAGGCAAATTGGCTTGGTGTAATTGTAAATTGTCCCTAGTGTGTGTAGGATAGTGTTAATGTGCGGGGATCACTGGTCGGTGTGGGCCGAAGGGCCTGTTTCTGCTCTGTATCTCTAAACTAAACTAAGCTAAGCTGAACTAAACTAAACTAAACTAAATTGCACCAAGCAGCATTGTTTTCTTCAAGTGCAAGACAATGGAATTTTTTTGCAAATCATCTCTAAAAATCACATAGTTAGCAAAATTTGACCCAGAACATTCTTTTACATTGGCCACCTGTTTGGCATGTGAGATGCACTTGATTTGACATCCAGGTCATAGACGTTCTGACATTATTTGCCACCTTTCCATCATCTCGAATATTACCAAGTGAAAGTGAGTCTCAATTCTCTGCTTTGGTTTTCACAGACTCCTCTGAAGATTATAAGATATAAAATACAACTCGCACATTTTTATACTTACTTCAACACCGCTGTCTCCCTGAACTTAGTGACCTCCACATCATTGCCGGTTATTGTGGCTGATGTGCTCTGTATTCCCAGCACTCGGAGCACCACTGCATTAGATGGCCACTGAAGCCGTCTTCTCAAAGGAAAGAATGACTTCATCTACTTTAGCAGAGAGAAGCAGACACAAAGAGAGACGAGATTCAAGTGTTTCATTATCACATGTAAGTACAATGAAAATCTTACTTGCAGTCCCTTAAAACATCTGTAAATGTAATGCACACAGATTATATATATATATATATTTCTACACACACAAATATATATATATGTGTGTGTGTGTGTGTGTGTATGCATATATACGAGAGAGAGAGAGAGAGAGAGAGAGAGCGAGAGAGAGAGAGAGACGACAGACACACACACACGACAGACACACACACACGACAGACACACACACACGACAGACACACACACACGACAGACACACACACACGACAGACACACACACACGACAGACACACACACACGACAGACACAAAAAGCTGGAGTAACTCAGCAGGACAGGCAGCATTTCCTGAGAGAAGGAATGGGTGACGTTTCGGGTCGAGACCTTTCTTCAGACTGGGACCTGGGAAAAGCGTAATGAGCAAAGAGACAGTTAATTCTAGCTGATTGATAAACAGTTGTGGTAGTCAGATTAATGCAGGTTCCTACATAAAAGATCAGGTCTGTCAAGGGCGGCACGGTGGCTCAGCTGCAAAGTTGCTGCCTTACGGCGCCAGAGACCCGGGTTCGATCCTGACTACGGGTGCTGTCCATGCAGAGTTTGTACGTTCTCCCTGTGACCATGTGGGTTTTCTCCAGGTAATCCAGTTTTCTCTCACACTCCAAAGACGTGCAGGTCGGTAGGTTAATTGGCTTCTGTAAATTGTAAATTGTCCCTACTGTGTAGGATAGTGCAAGTGTGCGGGTTGATCATTGGTTGGCGGAGATTCGATGGGCCGAAGGGCCTGTTTCTACGCTGTGTCTCTAAAGTCTAAAGTCAAAAGATTGTTATATTTAGAACGTCTCATTGAACACTTACACGGGACATTGAGGCGGGAAAGCGTGATCAATTCTGTGCAAGATAATTGGGAGCAAGATGGGTAGATCTTACATGTTCAGGAGCTACAATAATAAAGCAATCCAACATTTGTAGCAAAATCTTCCAGCTTGATTGCATCAGGCATTGGAAGGCAGCAACTCTACCGCTGCACCACCGTGCCGCCCATGTCTTTTTGAGGCAGTAGAACCCTTCGATATGATACGATAAACTTTATTCATCCCCGGAGGGAAATTGGTCTGCCGACTGTCACAACACACAAGGTACACAAAAACTTGAAATTAAAAGTGAAAACAAAAAGAAGAAGACAAGCGATTGTTGGCTGGCTGCCGTGTGCACAGCGCCTTCACCGGAACAAATAAACAAACAAACAAACGAACACAGACTTATCCCCTGGGCAGAAGATTCTAAACTCAAGTGCTCCCCCCTCCCTTCCCCACACCGGGTCCTCCTTTGTTCTACCACCGTCCCTCACGGCCCCCCCCCCATGCCAGATCCCTTTTGTCTTCCCCTCCCCCTCACGCTCTGTGACTGCGAGGCCCCACCGCCACCGAGGCTCCCGTTCCTGCCGAGGCTCACGTTGCTGCCGAGGCTCCCACGGCCATCGAGGCTCCCGTTCCTGCCGTGGCCCAATACTGTTGCGGCTCCCGCTGCTGCCGCCGGGGCTCCCATCGCAGCCACCGCTGAGGCTCCTTCAGCCCAGACAGGCCTCGCCACCTGGCTTCACCGCAGTTCTCTGGGAGGCCTGTGGGGCAAGTCGCGCCAACCGGGGCTCGCTCCAGTCCTCAGTCGTCGTTCTGGTCGGCAGCGGCGCAGTTGTTGGGTGAGTGGATCGGGCCCGCACGGCACCGCGATGGTGGGGAGGTCAGTAACTGTGATGGACCTGGCAGTGTCAACCACTCTCTGAAATCTCCTTCGTTCCTGGGTGCTCGAGTTGCCGTGACAGGCCGTGATGCAACCAGTCAATATGCACTCTAATGTACACCTGTAGGAAGTAGATTTAAGGATTGCAGGTTTCCTGGAAATTCAGAAAGAAAAGATTTGTGCTCCCTTCTAAACCAGAACCTCCACGTGAAGTACAAGGGCAATCATTCCTTCACTGGATACCCAGTAATTTTCAGACTTCAGCATTCATTTTTTAATTTTTTTTTATTTTTTATTTTTTATTTTTTTTTAAAAATATTTTATTTATTAAAAGTAAGTACATTACATTTTGATGGTACCTTTTTACAGGTTCCCAGAATTATTAAAACAATTTATGTACAACTTCCTTTTTTTTTTTAGAAAGAAATTAAGGAGAAAGAAAGAAGTAGTGAAGAGTAAAGAAAAGTCTAGTGAGTGTGAGGTAAAGAAAATAAATAAGTAAGAAAGTGAAGCAGAAAGGAGATTCTCCCTCGCCACAAGTCCATGCTTTTTTATATTCTTAATCATTTTTCGCCCAAACCCAGAATTTTTTAATTTTACAATACTTTTGCACAACATGAATCCACAAGGTCAATAAATGGAGACAAACTCGTTCAGAATTGGTCTTGTTTATCTATTAGGAGGAGTCTCATTTCTTCCAAGTGGGCAGTTTCCAACATATTACCAATCCACATTTTGAGTGTTGGTATAGTAGCATTTTTCCAAAATTTAAGTATGAGTTTTTTTGCTGTTATTAAACCATAATTAAAAAAAGAGATTTGGGATATATTTAATTTGTTTCCATCTCCTATTACTCCGAAGATAATCATTTCCATATTAGGTTCCTTTTTATCTTAAATAAATTAGTAAATATATCAAATATATCACACCAAAATCCATGAAGTTTTGTGCAAGAAACGAAAGAATGTGTGATATTGGCATTTTGAGAAAGACATTTATCACAGATGGGAGAAATATTTGAATAAAATTTATTCAACCTAACTTTTGAATAATATAATCTATGTAATATTTTAAATTGAATTAAATTATGTCTAGCGTTAATCGAACATTTATGTATATAGATCAAATACCTCTCCCGTGTTTCTTTAGAAATTTTTGGCCATTAATTCTTTTTCCCAGTCTTCTCTAATTGCCTCTGTTGATGGCAATTCTCTATTAAGAATACTATTATATAAATATGATATTAATTTTTGTGAGTCTGCCTTAATATTCATTGCTTCTTCCAGTGGGTCTATCATTATGCTCTGTAGTCTTGGTATATATTTTTTTATAAAGTCACATATCTGTAAATATTTAAAGTATTGGTTATTATTCAGATTAAATTTTGATTTTAATTGTTGAAATGATAATAAATTTCCCATTTCATACATGTCACCCACCTTTTTAATTCCCAATCTTTCCCATTGTCTATATGTTTTATCCATAAAAGATGGTTTAAATACCGGATTATTCACTATTGGTGTTAATGATGATAAATTCCTTAATTTTAAAGTTAATTTTATTTGTTTCCAAATTCGAATTATATTATGTATAATTGGATTCTTCTTATATAATGTATTACTCAATTTTATCGGGGAGATGAGTATCGCTCTTAAATCGTACGGAAACCAATCCTCTTTCTCCATTCATATCCATTCCATCTGTTGAGAAGGGCAGTCCAACCAATAAATGATATTCTTAATATGCACTGCCCAATAATAATATTAAAAATTAGGCAGTGCAAGTCCCCCTACATCTTTAGGTTTACACAGATGATTTCTTTTAATTCTATGTGCTTTGTAGTCCCAAATAAAATTAGTAATATTAGAGTCTAGTTTTTTAAAGAAATATTTTGGTATATATATTGGTATGCATTGAAATAAATATATTATTTGTGGTAGAACTATCATTTTTATATCATTTATTCTGCCAATTAATGATAGTGGGAGCGATTTCCAAAATTTAATCAGAGCATTCAATTTATTTAATAAAGGACTAAAATTAGCATTAAATAATGATTTATATCTTCTAGTAACTTGAATACCTAAATATTTAAATTTTTCCGTTGCAATTTTAAATGGAAATTTTAATAGATGATTCGCTTTCTGGGGCTGTAATGACATAATTTCACTTTTATTCCAATTTATTCTATATCCAGAAAAAGAGCCAAATTCCTCTATTACGTTTAGTAAATTTGGGATACTCGTTTCTGAATTTCTAATATATAAATGTATATCATCAGCATATAATGCAATTTTATTATTAGAGTCCTTAGTATTATATTGCTGAATATTCAGATGTGTTCTTATCCTTTCAGCCAAAGGCTCTATCATAAGGGCAAATAGCAGGGGTGATAAAACACATCCCTGCCTATTGCCTCGTGATAATTGGAATTTTGGAGACAACATATTATTAGTTAATATTCTTGCCATTGGTTTATCATATAATAATTTCACCCATCTAATAAAATTATCTCCCATATTAAATTTTTGGAGTACTAAATATAAATACTGCCACTCTACCTGATCAAATGCTTTCTCTGCATCCAAAGATATAACTGATAAGTCTTCCTTTTCCACTTTATGTGAATACATTATGTTAAAAAGTCATCTCAAATTATTAAATGATTGTCTTTTAGGTATAAACCCCGTTTGGTCCGGGTTTATCAATTTATTAATATATTTACTCAATCTTCTTGCTAAAATCTTTGCTAAAATTTTTTGATCTGTATTTAAAAGTGATATAGCTCTATACGAGCCCGGATCTTCTAGATCTTTATCTTTTTTTGGTATAAGCGTAATTGTAGATTCTGCTAATGTTTCTGGTAATTTCTTTTCGGTAAAAGCATAAGTATATAATTTAAGCAATCGTGGGACCATTAACTCCTGAAATCTTTTATAGAATTCATTATTAAAACCATCGGGCCCTGGTGTCTTCCCGTTTTTCAGTTCTTTTATTGTTTCTCTTATTTCTTCACTTGTTCCTCTTGTTCTAAAATATCAAATTTTTGCAAATTACAATTATCTAAAAAATGTATAATTTTATTGTCTTCTATTTTAGTTTTAGATGTATATAAATTTTGATAAAATTGAGCGAACCTTTTATTAATATCCTTAGGTAAAGTTAATAGTTCCCCGTTCTCTGATTTGATTTTAATAATTGTTTTTTTCCTTTTCTTGCTTCTTCAATTGTCGTGCTAGATGTTTATGTGGTTTATCCCCAAATTCAAACTGTACTTGTTTTGTGATCTGAAATAATCTTATTACTCTTGCCGATAATATTCGATTAAGTTTAAATTTCAATAATGTAATCTTATTATGCTTATCTATAGTTGGGTCTTTTGCGTTACCTAATTCTAATAATTTAATTTCCTTTTCTAACGTCCATTGTTCTGTCCTGTTTTTTTTATTTAGAAAACTTTGATACGAAATTATAACTCCACGGATGAATGCCTTAAAAGATTCCCATAATAGAGATGGTGAAATACCTGGTGTCTCGTTTGTCTCAAAAAAACATTTCATTTGCTGTTTTAAATACTTGTAACCTTGTGAGTCATGAGCTATTTGTGTGTTAAATCTCCAAAAGGATTTTATACCTGGCATTCCCTCAAGTTTTAAAATAAAAGTCAACGGGGAGTGATCGGAAATAATACTATTGTGGTATTTAGGATTAATCGTATATGGTATTAATTTTGTATCCACTAAGAAATAATAAATTCTTGAATAAGTTTTGTGTACTGATGAGTAAAACGAGTATTCCCTTCCAGTTGGATTAGCTATTCTCCATACATCTGTTATATTAGTGTTTTTTATATATGTGTTTAAGAATTCACTAGACTTGGATTTGACACTACCCTTCCTTAATTTTATTGATTTGTCTAAATATGAGTCTATAACACAGTTAAAATCCCCCCCCCATTATTACATTTTGAAAATTATACTCATCTATTATATCCATAATTTTCTTTAAAAATTGCAGGTTATCAAAATTTGGAGCATAAATATTTATCAGAGTCAGTGGTGTAGAATAAATTTCTCCCGCCACTATCGTGTACCTTCCTTCTTTATCAGATATAGTGTTCTGCAATATAAATGGTATCCCTTTCCGAATAATAATAGCCATTCCTCTAGCTTTAGCAGTAAATGACGAGTAATAAGTTTGGCCTATCCAGTTTGCCCTTAGTCTCATCTGTGTTTGTAGTTTCGTATGCGTTTCTTGCAGAAAAGCTATGTCCACATTTAAAGATTTTAACTGGGCCATAATCTTGCCCCTTTTAATTGGATCATTCGCACCCCTAATATTCCAACTACAGAATGTGAATCCTCCATTCTTTTTTTCATTATTATCCTGCATTGTAAATAGGTTTTGGTAATTTTGCTTCATGTGGTGTGGTTAAGTACCTCAGGCTTTTCGGTATGTGGGTATCATCCCATACTTCTGATGTCATTTTACCTCTCCTCCGTATATTGAACCTCCATAAGAAAAAGAGAAAAGTGTGTTGAGAAATAGTGAAGAAAGAAAGAAAAGTTGTTAGATAAACTACATAAAAGTAAATACAAAAAAAAAGTGAGTTTAAGGTATCAAAAAGGTGATACCCTAAGTACAAGAAGCCATCTATGATGGCCAAAAATGTATTGACCTCCGTAGATGGAATTATACATTGAGTTCAGCCCCCTAAATACAATGTCATTTATAACTACATGCCGTTTCATCTAAATATATCTTAATATATCTAAAAAAATAAAAATAAAAATAAAAATTTCATTAACAAAAATTTATCTGGTCAGGCCGAATAAAATTGAAAAAAAAGTTTCAACAATTGAAAGTTATCATCATCATCTTTACTATTTCAAATATTCTCTTATTTACCCCGATTTTAAACCTTCTATGTTACTTGCTCGGTATCACAGAGTCGTAGAATTGTAAAACATAAAAACACATGCCCTGTGCCTGTATCCGAATATATTCATCTGTTCCTTAATTACCAGCCTGTTTCAAGGGTTAACTTTCTTATCTTAAATACAACCGACTTCGAGCCCAGACCTCTGGAACTTTTCCAAATCATTAACGCCTCTTTCTTCACACAGATTTATAATGTTAAGTATTCTTATACCCCTTTTCATTCATTGTAGTGTGTTAGTGTACATCCTAAATTATATTTCATTTCTTTTCAGCCTTATTAACATTATATATCTGTTAATAATAATCATCTCTATAGGCCCCTTATCCCCCAAAATCCATTAGATTAATACATTGGTTAATCATATTAATATAATATTAATATAATGGCTTAACCATTAATTAGTAATATTAAGTTTAAATAGTTAGTTAATTCTTTACATTACATATATACTATATTAATAAAAACATTAAAAGTCCATGATTTCCTTTGATTTTCTTTCAAATCTGATCGTGTTACTTCAAAATGTCCTCCTTTCAATTATTTCTCTTCCTCTTATCCGTTCAAGGTTGAAACCAGGGCTTGGACATTGAATACACATTCCAGACAGATGAGCCTGTCTGTTTAATGTCTAGAGCAGTTCCACCATCTTAATTACAGCACAGTTTTCCATTAAAAAGTTTAATCATCAACTTTGACTTCTCTTTTTTCTATTTTCTTTACAATTTTTTGTGCGTAATTAAATGCCGAATCCGAATCCGTGAAAGCACGTTGAATAGAGTTGTAAGTAATCTTCATTTTCGCCGGATACACTACTCCGTATTTCACATCTGGTTTCCCTTGCTGAATGTTGCTAACTCTTTTAAACTGATTCCTTTTCTCCAGTATTTCGCGTGGATAGTCCCTGTAGAATCTGACCGTCTCTCCATCAAATGTAAGCCTCTCCCCATGTGGTATCATCTTCATAAGTTTTTCCAGGGTTGAAATGTCCACAAATTTCACAATAATCTGTCTTGGGGGAGCATTTGTTTCTCTTCTGAAGCGACCTACCCGATGTGCCACATCAATCCTCGGGTTTTCCTTCAACTTAAAGACATCTTTGAGTATTTTAGTGACAAGTTCGGTCATTAGAATTCCAAGCTCTTGTCCCTCCTTTACTCCTACAATCCTCAAGTTCTGTCTCCTTGATCTAGCTTCCAAATCTTGACATTTATCAGTCAGTTTATTCAATTGCTCCCGATTAGCCCCCTGTTCTTCTTTCAGGGTCGATATTTCTTGAGACATCTCACGCATTTCAACCTTCATATCTTCTATCGACTTATCGACTCCTTCAGTCAGTTCATCAATTTTCTTATTATAATCATATTCCATTCTCGCAAATTCCTGAGTTGTCTTCTGATCCAAATCCATAAGCTGCTGCTTCAAAGAGTCAAACTGTTCATTTGATTCATCACATGCAGTATCTATTTTCTTAGACAAATTAACCTCCATTTTAGAGAGTTTATTCTCCAGTTTATTATTCATGCTAGTAAGCATTTTGGAGAATTCCTTAGTGAGATCTGTGGTAAGATCTTTAGTAAGATTAGCTCTTACCGTTTGTTCCCACTGCTTCATCTCTTTCTCCTTTTCTATCCCTTTTGTCTCTCCTTTTGTAGCCATTTCAGATACTGCTTGTTGAGGATCAACTTCTTCGTCTGAGCTTTCAGTTGTTGTTTGGAGGGCTGCCAAATCTTCCTCCAGCAGGATTTTGATAGTCGATTTCTTGGGTCCCCGTTGATGTTTTCCTTTACTCATCTGAAGGTCCCATCACTCCCACGACATCAAGCAGCCCCGGTGAGTGTTTTTAAATCGGTCCCGACTTTAAAAACGGCTTTTTACACGATTTTAGCAGGACCTGAGTTCAATGCTGCACCTTCACCACTTCATGGCGCAACCGGAAGTCCGACTTCAGCATTCATAAGATCATAAGTGATTCGAGCAGAATTACACCATTCGGCCCATCAAGTCTACTCCGCCATTCAATCATGGCTGATCTATCTCTCCCTCCCAACCCCATTCTCCTGCCTCCTCCCCATAACCCCTGACACCCGTACTAATCATTCAGTGGCAGAATTCCAAGACTCAACAATCTTTCACCTTACTTCTACTGACTCTGGTGGGAAGATTTGTCTCCAAGATCATTGCAACCAATGCTGAAGTGTTCTTGAAGTTCCTCCCACTGCAGCAAGTATCTGTTAAAGTAGCACCAGTGGCAATTAAATCCTTTTGTTCCATGTAATTAATAGGAGCCATTATGTATCACAGTGGAGACTGCCAACATCACACCTCCAGAGCATTCTCAAGCTTCATTTCATTGTTTTTAAATCAGTGTGCATCCAGTGTTGATTTTTCATTGCTGCTTGCTCTGGCAACTAGCAAAGTAGCAATGAGCTTGAATAGCTTAAAGTAGCATTGGATCTTCAAAAAAAGACAAAATGTGCTGGAGTAACTAAGCAGTTCAGGCAGCATCTCTGGAGATCAAGGATGGACAATGTTTCAGATCAGGACTGGTCTTTAGATGGAGTAAAATACTGCAAGAATGCATAACTGATCTTGTGAGAAGTTAAAGAAAAGAGTTTGAAGTAGGGTCTCGACCCGAAACGTCACCTCTCCAGAGATGCTGCCTGTCCCAGCTTTTTGTGCCTGTCTTCAGTTTAAACCAGCATCTGCAGTTCCTTCCTACACTTATCTTATAATAATAAGAATAATAATAATAATAAACTTTATTTCGGACTCAAGGTCCAGACAAGGGACAGCATTACATAAAAATACATTGCATATAAAAACATCATAAAGTACATATAAAATCTTAGTATATCACTTACAAGAGCATCATAAATTATATATTAAAAAAAGACAATACATGATTTTAAATCCAAAATAAAAAAGAAAGATCAGTGTCCTACAATGAGACAGCGATGCCAGAGTCTTCACAACTGGGATTCGTAGCGTGTTGCGCTAAACCGTATGTTTGACAAGGCCACGATAATTACATTCTTAGTCATTTATTCTGCAAATGAATTTATATATATATGATTTCTTAGGATAGCTTCTAAAGTACTGACTCCTGCAGCCACAAACATGTTACTAGCACTACACCATCTAGGTTTCCTTAACAGTGTTCTCATGGCATCATTATAGGTCACCTTTAGTCTCTGCAAACTTGTCTTTCTGTAGTTCGACCACAGGTGCGCAGTATAGAGTGGTGTGCAATATGCTCTAAACAGCGACATCTTCACCACATCTGTACATGCACTAAACTTACGCAAGAGAATATTCGCCTGTACATACAGCATACGCCGTTGCCTATAAATATCCTCATCATCTGTCATTTGTTCTGTAATAAAATGCCCAAGATATTTTTCCTTATTACAGACACTAAGATTATTGTCAGACAATTTAAAATCAGGAAATTTTAGACATTTATCCTCTTTGGTTCTACAGATCATAACAGCACTCTTACAAGCATTATATTTAATATCATGTTCCACACCATACACAGAACATATAGTAAGGATCTGCTGAAGACCAGCAGCTCCTTACTATAACATTGAATTTATTTTACTATCGGGCAAAATCATTATTTTTACATTGTAAATAATTAAGGCATGTTAAGCATTTGGGAGAGTTTGGAAAAAATGGTACAAGCCAATCTAAGAGCAAAATAGTCCAGAAATACTATCTGAGCCACTAAATATAAGGTCATGTCATAAGTGATAGGAGCAGAACCAAGCCATTCGACCCATCAACTCTGCGCCACCATTCAATCATGGCTGACCTATCTTTCCCTCTCAACCCCATTCTCCTGCCTTCTCCTCATAACCCCTGATACCCTTACTAATCAAGCATCTATTTATCTCTGATAAAGAGATTGACTTATTTAACATTAACTTACTGCACTTGAGAACGTCAGAATTTAGTTGACATTGATTATTTTGTGGTGATGAGAGGGAGTTTACTGCTATTAGATGTTGTTACTTACAATACATGATATGGAAGAGTCTAGGTCCAGATCCATTTGCAAGGATTCAGAGTGAGCACATTGTGAACGGTTTGGAATCCCATCACTAAATTGTCCCCATTCTTCAACCAACATTAAGCATGTTACCTCACCGTGTGTCTTTCTCAATATCTGCTCATGGCAAAATAAAAAATTATATATTTTTGAATTGGTGCCCCCGTAATGTATTTAGAACATCCCTACAATAAAGTATTCATTCATTCATTTATTCATTCATTCATTCAGTCATATTCTGAACTGGGGCAGCACAGTAGCTCAGTGGTAGATTTGCTGCCTTACGGCGCCGGAGACCCGGGTTCGATCCTGACTACGGGTGCAGTCTGTACGGAGTTTGTACGTTCTCCCTGTGACCAAGTGGGTTTTCCCCGGGCGCTCCGGTTTCCTCCCACACTCCAAGGATGTACAGGTTTGTGGCTTATTTGGGTTCGGTAAAATTGTAAATTGTCCATAGTGTGTAGGATAGTGCTGGTGCTTGGCGCGGACTCGGTGGGCCGAAACGCCGATGACACAGAATCCCTTGTCAGATGAACCTGCATTGTATCAATATCAAGAATTATTTATGATTTTAATGGTTTTAGCTTTATTCACTAACTTTTTAGAGAGGAAACACAGTTGGAAATCTGGAATGAGGCATGAGGTAGCGAGTGAAAGGATGCTAGTTGGAAAGTGATGCAAGTTAGTTGCACAAGAAGGTGGGAATTGAGCACAGTTTGGAAAAAATGGTACAAACCAATCTAAGAGCAAAATAGCCCACAAAAACTATCTGAGCCACTGAATATAAGGTCATAAGGTCATGTGATAGGAGCAGAATTAGGCCATTCGACTCATCAAGTCTGTTCCGCCATTCAATCAAGGCTGATCTATCTTTCCCTCTCAACCCCATTCTCCTGCCTTCTCCTCATAACCCCTGACACCCGTACTAATCAAGAATCTATTTAACTCTGTCTTAAAAATAACGGCCTCCTGTGGCAAAGAATTACACAGATTCACCACCCTCTGACTATTGAAATTCCTCCTCATCTCTTTCCTAAAGGAACGCCCGTTAATTCTGAGTCCTATACTCTCCCACCAGTGGAAACATCCTCTCCACATCCACTCTCTCTAGGCCTTTCATTATTCTGTAAGTTTCAGTGAGGTCCCCCCTCAACCTTCTAAAGTCCAGTGAGTAGAGGCCCAGTGCTGTCAAACGCTCATCATATGTTAACCCACTCATTCCTAGGATCATTCTTGTAAACCTCCTCTGGCCCCTCTCCAGAGCCAGCACATCCTTCCTCAGATATGGTGCCCAAAATTGCTCACCATACTCCAAATGCTGCCTGACCAGCGCCTTATAGAGCCTCAGCATTACATCCCTTATCCAATATATTTCCTGCATTTTCTGTTCTGATATTTTCTTTTATTCCCCATGCACAGTAAGTGACTATTTTGAGAATTATATATTCCTGATTCATATTATAATTGTTCTCTTTTTGAGTAATGCATAATAATTAGAATAATCTTTCGAATAGAATAATAAGAAAAGTAGAATCTAGATGCGTTCACTGATCAAACCATGAAAAAGGGCCAAAACATTATGAAGGGTTGTGTGGCAGCATTTTCTGCATTACTTGGCATATGAATGTATGTTACTTTATTGTCACATGTGCCAAGTCACAGTGATATTCTTTGTTTTGCAAACCCAAGGTATGCAAAGAGTCGCTATATCAAGGGCACTGACAAAGTTACAAGTGTTCCATTTTGACACAAACCATTTTTAAAAACATTCTATTTCATAAGATCATGTGATAGGAGCAGAATTAGGCCATTCGACCCATCAAGTCTATTCTGCCATTCAATCATGGCTGATCTATCTCTCCCTCCTAACCCCATTCTCCTGCCTTCTCCCCATAACCTCTGACTAATCGTACTAACCAAGAATCTATCTATCTCTGCCTTTAAAAATATCCATTGACTTGGCCTCCACGGCCTTCTGTGGCAATGAATGTCACAGATTCACCACCCACTGACTAAAGTAACATTCCATCCGTGGACCCCTTAGTTCTCGGCAGTCCCCCCAAGCCTAGTCCTTCTTTGTTCTCCCTCTGAGCAGTCCCTCCCATATCAGGTTCTTTCCCGACTCAGACTAGCCTGGAACCGGTGACTGCAAACCCCCAGGTAATTAATATTTTCAAACCATAACAGATAGACAGGATGCCACGGTGGATCAACAAAACCCAGTGCAGAAATTGCAAAGGATCTGATTAATAGGCTGTGCACAGGTCCATTAAGTCGAACTGCGGCTGAGAAGAACAAAAGAATTAATCAAGCACTAAAATGCATTTTGATGGGAATTGATTAGTCAAAATCGATGATCCTCATAATGATCATTGATGGCTGCAGAGCTACAGGTATCCACTACTCAATAAGCTATTGCGGAATCTGGAGACAAGAAACTAAGATGGTTCTTTGTCTTATTGCTGGTGTTAATTTGATGTGTGCTATTTATTCAGAATCTTGTACAGGGTTGTTTAATCACATTTGCTGCCTTCACCAAGCAGTGCAATAAATGGACCAGATTATGCTGGATACGACATGTTTGGTGGGATATGGGCCAAACGCAGGCGGGTGGGACTTGTGTAGATGGGACATTGGTTGGTGCAGGCAGGTTGGGCCGAAGGGCCTGTTTCCACGGTGTAAGATTCTATGACTCTAAGACTCTAAACAATTAGAATGATAATCAGTTCTAATAATTATAATTAGTTTTTATTTTTTTAATTTTATTTAACCTTTATTTAACCAGGAGAAGTCTCATTGAGATTAAAAATCTCTTTTACAAGAGAGTCCTGGCCAAGACAGGCAGCAACCATCTTGGAGGAAATTTTACAGTAGAAACATGTAAGCAGAAAAAATAAATAGTAAAAATATCACAAGTACACAAATAAAAAACAGAATTCAGTCCGAACACAAAAATCAAAAACACAGCAGCCATCTTGGACATAAAGTAAAACATTCAATTAACATTTACACACAAAAATCATCCCCCACAATGATTACCACTGTGGGGGAAGGCACAATGTCCAGTCCCCAACCCCAGTTCACCCAAAGTCAGGCCTATTTAGGCCTCCACAGTTGCCTCTACGGAGGCCCGATGTTCCTGGCCGTTCTCACCGGGTGTTGTTGCCCCTGCGTCGGGAGAGTCCTCGCAGCGGCTGGGCCACCTGGAACGGCCGATTTCCTACCGGAGTCCGTGGCACCTGAAGCCAACAAGGCCGCGCCGATTTGGAGCTCCGAGCTCCCGATGTTACGGTTGGCGCCGCCAACCCTAACATAATTAATTAGAATTAGAATGTAAGCATAACGTAAAATAGGTTAAACAAAAACAAATAGTTGAATTTGCCTTCCTTGACTTTTCCCATCTGATCTAAAATGGCAAGAATTCATGCTGAAATGAATGAGATTGTTAGTCCTAAAACCAAGCCTATGTGACAAAGGGTTGGCGAGCAGATTGCTTGGGAAATGCTGGGGAATTCCGGCATATTTATAGAAACATAGAAACATTGAAAATAGGTGCAGGAGCAGACCGTTCGGCCCTTCGAGCCAGCACCACCATTCAACATGATCATGGCTGATCAATCAAAATCTGACATCCTGCTTTTTCCCCATATCCCTTGAATCCGTTGGGGTCTACATAAAGGAGAACAGAAGCTCTGGTGCCACCTGTAACTCAGTAGATCCCAGGCCATTTGCAGGTTCACGCCAATTCAAGACTAGAACTCGGAGTTGATGATAGACACAAAATGCTGGAGTAACTCAGCGGGGCAGGCAGCATCTCTGGAGAGAAGGAATGGGTGACATTTCGGGTCGAGACCCCTCTTCAGAACCTAGTCTGAAGAAGGGTCTCAACCCGAAACGTCACCCATTCCTTCTCTCCAGAGATGCTACCTGTCCTGCTGAATTACTCCAGCATTTTGTGTCTATCTACGGTTTAAACCAGCATCTGCTGCTCCTTATTACACTAAGAGTTGATGGTTCCCTTTGGAATCAACTGCCACAGCCATAATGATTCAACTCACTGAGAAAGATATAACTTTTATCCACTATTAAAATTACCAATATTAAATCATTTTTATTTTTAGAGGGACATGGGTAAAAAGCGGGTAAATGGGACTAACTTAGATGGGCATCTGGGATGGCAGGGACAAGTTAGGCCAAAGGGCCTATTTCCATGCTGTCTCAATAGGCGGCACAGTGCTGCCTTACAACGCCAGAGACCCAGACTTAATCCTGACTACGGGGTCTGTCAGTACAGAGTTTGTACTGTACATTCTCTTTGTGACCGCATGGGTTTTCTCCAGGTGCTCCGGGTTCCTCCCACACTCCAAAGACATGCAGGTTTGCAAGTTAATTTGATTCCGGAAATTATAAATTGTCCCTTTAGACTCTACTTTAGATTTTAGACCTACAGGTTTGTAGGTTAATGGGCTTCCGTCAAATTGTCCTTAGTGTGTAGGGTAGCGTTAGTGTGTGAGGTTATTATTAGTTGGCGCAGACTCGGTGGGTCGAAAAGGCCTGTTTCTGCGCTGTGTCTTTAAAGTCTAAAGTCCAAAAACGTACAACTGGCTTTTGGAAATTGTAAATTGTCCCTAGTGTGTAGGATAGAGCTAGTGAGCGGGGTGATCGCTGGGATCGGCGCGGGCTCAGTGGGCAGAAGGGTCTGTTTCCACGCTGTATCTCTAAAGTCTAAATCTCGCTATGCCTTAGTGTAGTAGGAACTAGTGCTGATTGCAGATTCTAACTAAGACACTTTGACTGATATTCCTTTTGGAAGACTCATTCTGAATGTCACCACAAGATGGACAGTCTGGCTGAACTAAATAAATATACCAAATACGACATTGATTTTTTTGGTGTGATATGGTTATAGTATTGAAGGCTGTTTGAGTCATTATTGCAGAATTCAGATGAGAGTGAAGATGCTTGCAGCAATCTGCATTTATCATGGAAAAACCTAATTGGTCTCAAAATGAACAAGTTTTGAAGAGTGAAATTAAAGAGACGTTCTAAAATTATACAGAAAATGCCACTGGAAACAACCAAGTGGAGAGGATGTTTCCACTAGTGGGAGAGTCGATGACTAGGGGCCATAGCCTCAGATTAAAAGGAAGTATCTTTAACAATGAGATGAGGAGGAATCTCTTTATTCAGATGGTAGTGGATCTGTGGAATTCATTGTCACAGATAGCTGTGGATGCCAGGCCATGGAGTATTTTTAAAGCAGAGATTGACAGATTCTTGATTAGTAAAGGGCCTGTCCCACTTGGCAATTTTTTTGGCGACCATCGGCATCATTGACTGACGTATCGGGTCACTGAAAAAGTCGCGGCGTGATGCTGCGTGATGCGGTGTGATGCGGTGGTGATGCGGTGGTGATGCGGTGTGATGCTGCGTGATGCGGTGTGATGCGGCGTGATGCGGTGGTGATGCGGTGTGATGCGGCGTGATGCGGTGGTGATGCGGTGTGATGCGGCGTGATGCGGTGGTGATGCGGTGTGATGCGGCGTGATGCGGTGGTGATGCGGTGTGATGCGGCGTGATGCGGTGGTGATGCGGTGTGATGCTGCGTGATGCGGTGTGATGCGGCGTGATGCGGTGGTGATGCAGTGTGATGCGGCGTGATGCGGTGGTGATGCGGTGTGATGCGGCGTGATGCGGTGGTGATGCGGTGTGATGCGGCGTGATGCGGTGGTGATGCGGCGTGATGCTGCGTGATGCGGTGTGATGCGGCGTGATGCGGCGTGATGCGGCGTGATGCGGTGTGATGCGGTGTGATGTGGATGCGGTGTGATGCGGTGTGATGTGGTGTGATGTGGATGCGGTGTGATGCGGTGTGATGCGGTGTGATGTGGTGTGATGTGGATGCGGTGTGATGCGGTGTGATGCGGTGTGATGCGGTGTGATGCGGTGTGATGCTGCGTGATGCGGTGTGATGTGGATGCGGTGTGATGTGGTGTGATGTGGATGCGATGTGATGTGGTGTGATGCGGTGTGATGTGGTGTGATGTGGTGTGATGCGGTGTGATGTGGTGTGATGTGGATGCGGTGTGATGTGGTGTGATGCGGTGTGATGTGGTGTGATGCGGTGTGATGTGGATGCGGTGTGATGTGGTGTGATGTGGATGCGGTGTGATGTGGTGTGATGCGGTGTGATGCGGTGTGATGTGGTGTGATGTGGATGCGGTGTGATGTGGTGTGATGTGGTGTGATGTGGATGCGGTGTGATGCGGTGTGATGTGGTGTGATGCTGCGTGATGCGGTGTGATGTGGTGTGATGCGGTGTGATGTGGTGTGATGCGGCGTGATGTGGTGTGATGCGGCGTGATGCGGTGTGATGCGGTGTGATGCGGTGTGATGTGGATGCGGTGTGATGTGGTGTGATGCGGTGTGATGCGGTGTGATGTGGATGCGGTGTGATGCGGTGTGATGCGGTGTGATGCGGCGTGATGTGGTGTGATGCGGCGTGATGCGGTGTGATGCGGTGTGATGCGGTGTGATGTGGATGCGGTGTGATGCGGTGTGATGCGGTGTGATGCTGCGTGATGCGGTGTGATGCGGTGTGATGTGGTGTGATGTGGATGCGGTGTGATGCGGTGTGATGTGGATGCGGTGTGATGCGGTGTGATGCGGTGTGATGCGGTGTGATGTGGATGCGGTGTGATGCGGTGTGATGCGGTGTGATGCGGTGTGATGCTGCGTGATGCTGCGTGATGCGGTGTGATGCGGTGTGATGCGGTGTGATGCGGTGTGATGCTGCGTGATGCTGCGTGATGCTGCGTGATGCGGTGTGATGCGGTGTGATGCGGTGTGATGCGGCGTGATGCGGTGTGATGCGGTGTGATGCGGTGTGATGCGGTGTGATGCGGTGTGATGCGGTGTGATGTGGATGCGGTGTGATGCGGTGTGATGCGGTGTGATGCTGCGTGATGCTGCGTGATGCGGTGTGATGCGGTGTGATGTGGATGCGGTGTGATGCGGTGTGATGCGGTGTGATGCTGCGTGATGCGGTGTGATGCGGTGTGATGCGGCGTGATGCGGTGTGATGCGGCGTGATGCGGTGTGATGCGGCGTGATGCGGTGTGATGCGGTGTGATGCGGTGTGATGCGGTGTGATGCGGTGTGATGCGGTGTGATGTGGATGCGGTGTGATGCGGTGTGATGCTGCGTGATGCTGCGTGATGCGGTGTGATGCGGTGTGATGTGGATGCGGTGTGATGCGGTGTGATGCGGTGTGATGTGGATGCGGTGTGATGCGGTGTGATGCGGTGTGATGCTGCGTGATGCGGTGTGATGCGGTGTGATGCGGCGTGATGCGGTGTGATGCGGTGTGATGCGGTGTGATGCTGCGTGATGCGGTGTGATGCGGTGTGATGCGGCGTGATGCGGTGTGATGCGGCGTGATGCGGTGTGATGCGGTGTGATGCGGCGTGATGCGGTGGTGATGCGGGGTGACGACTTATTGACGCGCTGTGTGTCCTCAAGTGTTGCAACATTTTTTTGTTGCCGCTGGATTTTGAAATGTTCAAAATCTTTCGCCGACCCTGACACGTCAGTCAATGACGTCGGCAGTCGCCGAAAAAATTGCCGTGGGACAGGCCCTTTAGGGTGTCAGGGGTTATGGGGAGAAGGCTGGAGAATGGGGTCCTTCTACTTCTTCTTGCGTATGGGGTGCACGGCCTAAAGTTGTAGGACAACTTGTTCTATTTGATCTTACTTGATTGTGCACGCCGGGTTGATTGCATTCGTCGAAACAGGGCGGACCAGGTGAAGGTTGCAATCTCCCACCCCGAGAATGGGGTTGAGAGGGAAAGATAGATCAGCCATGATTTACTGGTGGAATAGACTTGATGTGCCAATGATCGAATTCATCTCCTACGACTTATTATGAACATAAAACGATGGCTGATGCATTGGGCAACTAACTACCATGCTTAGACTAACAAGGTTCTTATACTTCTGACAGAAGCAATCAGAACAGCACCTGAGAAAGTGAGTAGATTCTGCTCATCACCTCCAAATGTCACTTCAGAAGTACTGTCGGGTTTCAAAGAAACAACCACAATGGAACTAACACATCACTACCACAATTCCAAGTTAACACCTGTGGCTTCACAATGTGATGCATCTGACAAATAAGTTGGAGGCTTTATAAGTACATAACATTTTGGCACCCGGGGACATTTGAGCAGTGTACTGAGGGATTGTTCATGAAATATTCTTTCATATATTGTCTCACTGGGGCCTTGTTTAAGGATTAAAGATCATGTTGACTATGTGGGACGAATTTGTTTTTTATTCACTCGTTGGAGGCATTGGAGCCTGCAAACTGTACCATCCAGGATCAGGAGCAGCTTCTTCCCTACAACCATCAGTCTGAAGATGGGTCTCGGCCCGAAACGTCACCTATTCCTTTTCTCCAGAGATGCTGTCTGACTCGCTGAGTTACTCCTGCTTTTTGTGTCTATTAAACACCAAAACCTCCAAATAGGCTCTGAACTATATAGACTTGGGGACAAGGGGCAGCACGGTGGTGCAGCGGTAGTGTTGCTGCCTTACAGCGCCAGAGACCCAGGTTCGATCCTGTCTACGGGTGCTGTCTATATGGAGTCTGTACGTTCTTCCTGTGACTGTGTGAGTTGCTCCGGGTGCTCTGGTTTCCTCCCAAAGACATGCAGGTTTGCAGGTTAATTAACTTTGGTAAAATTGTAAATTGTCCCTAGTGTGTAGGATAGTGATAGTGCACGGGGTGATCGCTGGCCGGCGTGCACTCGGTGGGCTGAAGGGCCTGTTTCCGTGCTGTATCTCTAAAGTTCAAAGTCCAGGAGTAGGGATGTCTAGCCACAATAATGGGGTCTTCCACATATATTGCGTGCAGTTTTGGTCTCATTGTCTGAGGCAAGGTGTTTCTTGCAAGAGAGGGACTTCACCAAAGGTTCACCAGACTGATTCCTGGAATGACATGATTGTTGGGATAAGAGAAAGGCTAACTGTCTCTGGAGTTTAGAAGATGGAGAGGGGATTTCATAGAAAGCTACAAAATGATAACGGGAATGGCAGGACGGATGTTTTTGATGGCTGGTGTCCAGCTTCAGGGGTCACATGCTAAGGATGCGCAAACCATTTAGGAGTGAGATGAAGAAAAAATAATTCTCCCTAACAGTGACAAACCTATGGAACTCTGTACCACCGAAAGAGGTTCAAGAAGGAGTTGGATATTTTGTAAGGGCTCGAGGGATCAAAGGCTGTGGGAACAAAGTTGAGACAGGCTAATGTACTTGAATGAATGTCAACTTTCTCACTGTCAACTGTGATTCCTCACTCGTACGTATTCACGGGAATGCCAGAATGCACAAGTGAAGAGGAGTAGAAATTGCTGCCTTTGATTTAGTTGGCCTGGATTGTGCAGTTTGTGTCATGGCAGAATTTAAATCAGAGCATAAAGACTATATGCAGCAAACTAAACATGTTCGGCATTACAACATTCAATCATGTTCATTCTTTTAGGCAGCACGGTGGCGCTGCGGTAGAATTGCTGCCCTCCAACGCCAGAGACCCGGGTTCGATCCTGACTACAGGGTGCTGTAATGTTACGTGGTAATCCCTTACTTGGTTACAGCGGACAATCGGCAACAACGGACATCATTTCCCACCCCCCACCCCATAGTCTGTTATAACAAGAGTTTACTGTATTTATTGTCACTGTATGCATACTGCTTACTCCCTACGCATCATGCGAAGAAAGAGCTTCATTGAACCCGATGGCGGCACAGCGGCAGAGTTGCTGCCTTACAGCGCCAGACACCCGGGTTCAATCCTGACAATGGGTGCTGTATGCACGGAGTTTGCACGTTCTCCCCGTGACCTGCACGGGTTTTCTCCGGGAGCTCCAGTTTCCCCCCTCACTCCAAAGATGTACAGGTTTGTAGGCTGATTGGCTTGGTACAATTGGTACATCCTGTCCTTGGTGTGTGCAGGATAGTGTTAAGGGCCTGTCCCACTATACGAGTTTACCCAAGAGCTCTCCCGAGTTTAAAAAAATAATCAAACTCGTGGTAAGTATGTAGAATGTACGTAGCGGGTACGTCGGAGTTCGGGACGTCTCTTAGTGGCTCGTAAAGCTAACGGTAGGTACTCGGGAAACGCGGTAAGCTCGTGAAGTTTTTTCAACATGTTGAAAAATGTCCACGAGAGCCCCGAGTACCTACGAGCGGCTATTACCGTCATTCTCTGAGTTCGAATCAGGGGAAACTCGGGAGAACCCTTGAATTACCTCGTACAGTGGGACAGGCCCTTAAGTGTGCGGGGATCGCTGGTCGGGTTGGACTCGGTGGGCCAAAGGGCCTGTTTCCGCGCTGTATCTCTAAACTAAACAAAACCATGACTCCATAATCAGTTATCGGAATTAAAACCTCTCGATTATCCATCATCATTAGTCTCTCAAATATTACAGAAATGTTCAACAATTAATATTATTTAAATGTTACAATGTAAAATTGAACCAAACCTCAAGAAGAGAATTCGCTTCCCAAACTTTACATATTTTCTTCAAATTAATTTAGCAATTTATCTCCTGTGCATTGATCTTTACTATATTTCAAAATTTGTGACAGGTCTTTTGATATAACACCACAAAGATAAAATCCTAGACTTTGGAACTGTAATATTTTATTTGTATTTGTCAAAATCAATCAAAGACCCTTATTCATTGATTTCCCTAACCCATACAATGCAGAATCAATGAGAATGAAAAGCTAACTAATGAGACACAGTGGTGCAGCGGTAGAGTTGCTGCCTTAGGGCGACAGAGACCCAGGTTCGATCCTGACTACAGGTGCTGTCTGTACGGAGTTTGTACGTTCTCCCTGCGACCTGCGTGGATTTTCTCCGGGTGCTCTGGTTTCCTCCCACACTCCAAAGACGTAGAGGTATGTAGGTTAATTGGCTTCGGTAAAACTGAAAATAGTCCCTAGTGTGTGTGGAATAGTGTTAGTGTACGGGGATCGCTGGTCGACGTGGACTCGGTGGGTCAAAGGGCCTGTTTTTGTGCTGTATCCCTATACTAAACTAAACTAAACTAAGATAAAGATTGACTTCTGGCACACAGAGAACTGACTTGAAATGGAGCATAAACCATGATTTCCTCACTCGAGCCTTTGACAATAATCTGTGATACAAGCTGCCACAAACCAGCATCAACTCAGCACTCCCCCAAGTGTGCCCAGCACAATGGAGACCTGACAAAACCAGGTCCCAATCTTAGTTCCTGTTCTTGCTGATTTTAGCCTGGTTTGATAATCCACTTAGTCTGCCCCTGCGGCCAAAGGAATCGGAGCCATTATTTTTAAGGCACTCCAGCTGTCAACTGTGATTACTCACTCGTACGTATACATGGGAATGCCAGAATGCGCAACTGAAGAGTGGGTAGAAAATGCTGCCTTTGACTTTGTTGGCCTTGATTGTGCAGCATTGTTACATGACAGAAATTGAATCGGAGCATAAAGACTATCTGCAGCAAGCTAAACATGTGCAGAGTCACAAAATGTAGGGGCGGCTCGTAAAAGGTTAGCTATCAGCCCAGCAGCAAGTAGTTATTCTGAACTGCTCTGCCTGCTCATTCTCAGAAGCAAGTGTGATTATGATGGTACATTCATTTTGCCCCTACATTCAGTGGCTGGGGAGCACGGTGGCGCAGCAGGAGAGTTGCTGACTTAAGGCTCTGTCTTACCTGTTTGCGGTCATCGGCGGTGAAGCGCGGCGTCGCCGGTAGCGGGGACCGCACGGCAACGGCGAGAGCGCCGAGCCTATCCACTGGAGCGCCGCACGGATGCTGCGTGGGGGCCGAGTAATTCAAACACGGCGAGTCCCACGTGCTTGCGGTAAGTAAAAAAAAGGGCGGGCCGACGGCGATGACGTCGGCCCGCCGCACGTGACTCACCAGCGGCGGCTGTGGCGGCGGCCGTCCTGATCGCGGCGCTGTAGCGGTGGCTGTGCCTGCGGCCGTGCCGCACACGTGCCTCACTGGCGGAGGCACGTGCCTCACTGGCGGAGGCTGTGGCAGTGGAGGTTTGACGCACGGCGCTCGAGCCACACTGGCGGCGGCCCGTGCGGGCGGCCGTGCCGCACTCGTGCATCACTGGTGGAGGTTGTGCGGTAAGATTATAGTTTTCAACATTGTCGGTTTTATTTTAGCACCGTGCGGTGTTGGGAACACCGCCGCACGGCCCTGGAATTGTACGTTCTCACGAGTGCGCGGTCTATGGCGGCAGAATCTTCCCCTTTCGCCGCCAATGACCGCAGACTCGTGAGACAGGCCTTTTACAGCGCCAAAGACATGGGTTCAATCCTGACCATAGGTGCTGTCTGTGCAGAGTTTGTACCTTCTCCATGTGACCCACGTGAGTTTTCCCCGGGTGCTCCGGTTTCCTCCCACACTCCAAGCACGTGCAGGTTTATACGTTAATTAGTTTTGGTAAAAGATGGTAAATTAGTGTTAAGATAGTGTTAGTGTACGGGGTGATCGCTGGTCGACTCAGACTCGATGGGCCGATGGGCTTGTTACCACGTTGTATCTCTAAACTAAACTAAACTAAACTAAATTTCCAGCTATGGACAGATGATCAATAATTGTGCTTTATATAGGTATGTTACAATACTTGCCTTCAGCGGCGCTGCAATTCTGTCACTGGCCATGTGCGCGATTTTGGCGCCTTTAAGGGGGGAGGCGGGGTTAAAACGCGGGTTTCTCTTACCTTGTCCTGAATTATATTTTGTTGGAGTACAAGCTTTTGCGGAAGAATCGTTCCGAGGGGCGTTTTGAGTATTTTGTTTTAAAAATCTCCCGACTAGTTCAGCGTTGGAATCATTTAAAAATCATCTTCTGAACCCGTCAACGCCAACAACGGGGACGGATTTCACACACGGGAAAGGTAAACGAAAGTGGTTTATTTTTATGTATAAACGTTCTCCTTAAGAGGCCATTAATTCACATTTTTACATGCGACACGGTGATTTTTTCCCCCCGAACTAACGGCAATAATTTTCATGCCAATACGGGGTTAAATTCACCGCAAATGAACGTTCCAAATGATTGCGTTCCAGAAATCCCCATTCGCAAGATGATATAAATTCCCATTAATTTACAGGTATTAAACATTCAATTTGGCCTGTAAATCCATGACAATGAGATAAAAAAATTATGTTATATTGTGAATTCTTGTGTGAATGTTATTTGGACACTTAAAGGCCTGTCTCACGAGTCTGCGGTCATTGGCGGTGAAACGGGAAGAATCTACCGCTCCTGGGCCGCCATAGACCGCGCACTCGGTCAAACGCACAATTCTGGGGCCGTGCGGCGTTGTTCCCAACACCGCACGGTGCTAAAATAAAACCAACACTGTTCAAAAACATGTCCCTACCGCACAGCCTCCGCCAGTGAGGCACGAGTGCGGCACGGCCGCCGCCACAGCCGCCGCCATTGTGGCTCGAGCGCCGTGTGTTGAACTTGCACCGCCACAGCCTCCGCCACTGAGTCACGTGTGCGGCACGGCCGCCGCCACAGCCAGCGCTACAGCGCCGCGATCAGGACGGCCGCCGCCACAGCCCCGCAGATCCAAAATGACGTCATCGCAGTCGGCCCGCCCTTTTCTTTACTTACCGCAAGCACGTGGGACCAGCCGTATTTAAATCACTCGGCCCCCGCGCAGCATCCGTGCGGCGCTCCCGTGGCATAGGCTCGGCGCTCTCGCCATTGCCGTGCGGTCCACTCTACAGGCGAAGCCGCGCTTCACCGCCGATGACCGCAACACCGTAAGACAGAGTCTTATTTAGGCTATTTAAAAATGTTAATCTATTGTTAAGAAATGGATAGATGTTTAGATCTAGTAATTGAATTTTGTAATTAGCTACAATTAGGTAACTAACTAATTATATGCTTTAATTTCATGTCATCTAAGTAAGATTGTTTCATATTTGTTTCAGAATGCTTCAATCTATAATAACTGAACATTTCTTTCAGTTCTCTTAATTTTTAAGAAAGTTATGGGCTTTTGACTGTCCTCGATCACAGCTTTTGTGTTAAGTCAATGGAAAAGCAATAGGGAACAAGATGCTAATTTCCGAGTATGAAAATGGCCATAACTTTTTTAATACTGAAGATATGAAAGTGAATTAGGTGTCAAATTAAACTTCTTTTTATGCTTTATCTGATGGGATAAATTACAAACTTGATTTTTTAAATCTCAAAATTTTGTAACATTGCTACTTTATAAACCTCTGCTTAAGTACTGTCACAGTCTGAAAATTGCCTGTCTGTTGCAGTTACAAAACTAAGTTTGAACGTTTGAGCAAAAGGACACAAGGTGCTGGAGAACCGCAGCAGATCGGGTAGCACCTCTGGAGAACATCGTGACGTTTCGGGTTGGGACTCTTCTTCAGATGAGCGCGGCCCAAAACGTCCATGTCCTCCAGAGAGGCTTCCTGACAAGAAGCGATAATGGACAGTGGGCTTGGATCCACTAAATGGATCGACTGTGCAAACTCATTTCACTTGCACTTGCAACGGAACGAAACATGGGCCTTTTCTTCATCCATTTCAGTAACCCGACCCGACTTTGGTTATCCCTCTTGCACTGTAATAAACATTGCGGGAGAACAGTTTGTGTTAATAAATTATAATTCTGAAAATGAGGAGAAGATTTTTACCAAAGAACTTTTATTTTTACGAGGATGTTTCCGTAATCCGGCTTCCGTCTCCGCACTAGTATCTTTGCTGCGCTATGGGATCTTTGGTGCGGAGACGGAAGCCGGTTACGGAAATGGGGCGGAAAATTACCCATGAATCTGCCCGTGACCATACTATGTCTTTTTCGTCGAGTGATCTATCTTGCTCGCTATAGGATCTTTGGTTTGTACTGGAGTAGGTTTGTTCTGTGAACAGATTCCCACTGTGACTTAGGGGAAGACCAAACCATTTTACCCAGAAGCCACAGAGACAGGGTACTTTCACCCAAAGATGATAGAGCAGAGCAAGATGCGCCAATCTGCGAAAAAAGCGTAGTATGACATGGGTGAGTGTTGACGCCATTTTACCGGACTGCAATTTACAATAATAATAGTAATATTTACAATAATATTAACTAAATATGTGAAGTGATAGATGCTATATACAACACTGTTCCCTACAACACAGATTACACCAAAGATGATAGAGCGGATCAATCTTTGGAACCGATTACACCAAAGATACAAGAGGAACATTGCCCGCTGACTCGGGAGCGCCGACGCTTGAGGCTCTCCCGCCGGACAGACAGAGAGCCTGGTGCCGGCCGCCTTCATCTGGTATCGGGGGGACCGAGAATCAGTCCTGGATCAACTCAGGAGCGGAGGAAATGTCCTCTTCCCCCAAAGATACTAGAGGAGCCTCCAGTATCTTTGCTCTTCCCTGCGACCTGATGTAAGCGCAGATTGTATAACTGTGGAGTCGGTCCCCGCTACCAAAGATGTCGCGTTTTGCATTTAAAAATGGCGGCCGTGACGTTCCGTTACGTACTACACGTCACTCCATTGGATTTCGGAGGAGTGGTCTATCTTGCTCCTCTAGTATCTTTGCTTTCACCCTTCAGTCTGAATGGAGATCTCACAGCTGAATGCACGGAGATGCTTCACAATTCTCCCATCTCCGACGATGACAATGTCCGAGATTCACATTCTTTTAAATACAGAGCATCAAAAAACATCCAAACTACCCTCTGATTGATTGAGCTGCTGATATGCAGTCAGTCATGTAAAATAGTAAATTTGTTTTATTCCCACCAAGTCTTACTCCATGCTTTCAAAGTTATGCTGAAGGAAGCCATAGAAATTGACAAGCGATTGCCTCAATCGACACTAAGTTTTAGTTTAGTTTAATTTAGGGATACAGCGCGGAAGCAGGCCCTTCGGCCCACCCTGTCCACGATGACC
>JAXLNO010001814.1:0-36758 GCA_038087875.1 Malacoraja senta | reverse complement strand
AAAAAGTGTATATGTAGACAATGTACATGCCAGAATGCTGAGATCACGTGTTTACCAGTCAATTGCATGTGTAATGATGCATTTTACTCAATTGAAAAAAATCCTATAAGATATGTAACTTTTCCACAGTGATTCCCGATTGTTCTGATGTGGTCAATGGTTAAATTATTCATCTGGAAGAACAGATTTTCCAAGCAGGTGAAATGAATAAATGTGAAGACTGAGCTAAAGGCACTAAAGCTGTAGAGAGGCAAAAGGTTAATGAGTCTGGAAGAAGATAGAGAGCAGAATTAAATGTAAAGCCATCAAATAGAATAAGTTGTAACAGACAAAATGTTATAAATTGAGAACAGAATTTAGCTGTGTGAGCATTTTGAGACTAGTATTGGAGTGAATGGCAGATTTGATGTCTAGTTTAGAGATATAGCATGGAAACAGAACCTTTCCATCCACCGAGTCCCTGCTGACCAGTGATCATCCATAGACTAGTTCTGTCCTACATACTACGGACAATTTACAGAAGCCAATTAACCGGCAAACCTGCACGTCTTTGGGTTGTGGGAGGAAACTGGAGCGCCTGGAGAAAACCCACGCGGTCACTAGGAAAACGTCCAAACTCCATTTTGTAAGAGTTCATGATAGCTTTTATGATCTGAGCATTTAGATATTACACAAAAGAAATCCAACAGACCCATAAGATGGGCATAGTAGGAGAATGGATATCATGACCCTGTGAGCTGTAAGCCTACCATCACCATCCACTGAGTAAGCTGACACCCTTGTACCTCTTGCTGGAAGGAGCCATGTCTTTAGCGGATGGACATGAGAAGGAGATTATAATTTTTTTCTCCATAATATTATATGGCTTCATCAACAAACCAAAACTGAGGGTCTTTTTAGAAATAGTGTATGGTTAGTTTTAGTCTTAGTTTTAGAGATACAGCCCTTTGGCCTATTGAGTCTGCACTGACCAGCGATCCCCATACACTAGTTCTATCCTACACATGAGAGACAATTTACAGAGGAAGATTAACCTACAAATTTGCATGTCTTTGGGATATGGGCGGAAACTGGAGCACCCAGAGAAAACCCATGTGGTCACAGGGAGAACATACAAAGTCCATACAGCCAAGCATCCGTAGCCAGCATCGAACCTATGTGTCTCTGGTGCTGTAAGGCAGCAACTCTACCACTGCGCCAGCGAGCTGCTTCTTGTTCCACTATGCCGCCGTCTTTAAAAGAAGATTCATCGGAATAAATAACTGAAGCAACACCTAGAGAGCTAGAAAGGGCTCTTGAAGATAGCGGAGTCAGGGGATATGGGGAGAAGGCAGGAACGGGGTATTGATTGTGGATGATCAGCCATGATCACATTGAATGGCGGTGCTGGCTTGAAGGGCCGAATGGCCCACTGCACCTATTGTCTATTTTCTATTGTCTATTGTCTTTTGGTTCATTCAACAATTTAAGCATCGAATGGGAATTAGTCAAGTAACAATAGCTGACATGATTATCTAATAGATTTTTGCTACGTAACTGAGATCACACCCAGTTTCAAAGTGTCTGAAATTCTATTTCTGCAATATTCTTTATCCCAATTTTCCTTTACCCCAACCTAAATCCCTCGCCACCTGCCTGCCAGACTTCCAGCAGGGCTGAGACATCACCAATATAGTTGCATCACCAAGATAGATCGGTCTGAAGAAGGGTGTCGACCCAAAACATCACCCATTCCTTCACTCCAGGGATGCTGCCTGTCCCGTTGGGTTACTCCAGCATTTTCTGTCTATCTTCGATTTAAACCAGCATATGCAGTTATTTCCTACACCAATATAATTGTTATCCATTTCTGAGCCGTAACATTGAAAATGGGGTTTGTGAGAGTGCAGTGGTCACATGATAACCAAGCCTACCACAAGTTAATTTCTAGCTGCTGGATGGTGATTAGGACTGGGGGAAATTATTCAGTGTTCTCCTAATCACAGCCTTCCTACTGTCATCAAGATGAGATGAATTAACACAGTACAGTTTGGGAATTGAACTCAAGGTCTACTTAATGTATATGGGAGAGCTACTTACTGCATAAACTCATTGAGCCATCATTGCAGTTCAGTCAGTTACATCTAATTACATTAGCTATGTAGCAATGACATTAATCAATGTAGCAGACCATTATACCGATTCCCTAAGTACCTGTGGACAGCAACAGGAACATCTTATGGACTCTTATAATAACTCTGGTGCCCTCAGGAACCTGGGAGTGAGAGGCAACATAAATCAAGCTCTCTGGTGCCTGAACAAAGTGGAGCAATTACCCGGAAACCAAAGATTTCATTATGAAAAGGAGAATTCATTTGCGACGCAAAATTAGCGAGTGAAAAGTCCTTCGGAGATGGTGTGTGGGTGTACAGCTCACTTTCTTTACCTTCAAATCAACAGAAATTACTTTTAAATTAACCGGGGACACATTTTATTTCAGGTTATAGAATGAATGAATGAATGAATGAATGAATGAATGAATGAATGAATGAATACTTTATTGTCACAAAAGTGACCAGTCACAGTGAAATTCTTGGTTTTGCATACGCGAGGTATGCAAAGAGTCACCACCTAAAGGGCGCCGACAAGGTTAGAAAGTATCCCATGCCAGGTCCTCTTTTGTTTCAGCCCACCCTCCCCATCCCCTCCCCATAGATATAGATAGATATTAAACACACAATCAAAGTCTACATTTGTTTCAATTTCATCAAAGAGAAATCTGGTCAAAGGGAGCCACAAAGATCAGTGGTGCTCTGGAATAAATAATGTGTTCACTAACAATACAACACTCTCCTCCTGAGGAAGTTGTGATGTCTGAAAGAGACGCAAAAATGACTTGGCTGTTCTTACTGACTGATAGCTCAAGAAGTCACAACCACATAGCAATTTTCTGCATCTTTCCACATCATCCGTGGATAAAGAATTTTCAAGGACAGACACAAAGTGCTGGAGTAACTCAGCGAGTTAGGCAGCATCCCTGGAGAACTTGAATAGGGTCGGGACTTTCTCAAACACAACCAAGAGCCAACCCTAAAAATGGTGAATATTGGAAAGACCTTTCTTGACTGTACGAGCTGCCGGAGGAGGTAGTTTGAGGTGGAGACTATTGCAACATTTAAGAAGTAATTAGACAGGTACATGGATAGGATAGGTTTAGAGGGATATGGGTCAAACGCAGGCAGGTGGGATTAGTGTAGATGGGACATGTTGGTCGTTGTGGGCAAGTTGGGCCAAAGGCCCTGTTTCCACACCCTATGACTCCATGACTCTATCAGATACTTGTGGACTTTTCATGCAATTTCATATATCTGGTGTGGATACCAAAGCAAAGATTTCTTGAAAGTAAATCCAAGTTAATATAAGTGGTGTAAAGTGGAATACATGTGTAAAGCACTGTAGAATTATGGGGACATATATGGATACTAAAAGGTTTATTATTATAATTGGAGTCCAATGGGAAATATCTCCAGAAAAGATGTTAAATCCTGCAATTGCTGGCCTGCTTGAAAACGTATCATTACAACTTTGATCTCTACAATACATTGGGCTGGGTTGTCTGACCTGAATATAGAAAGTTCCTGCTGTAATTGTCTGAACTGCTGTCAAACAGCTGAGAAGGTGGGCGGATTGTGACAATCTTTGACAGTTGCCAAGGGGCTGACCTTCTAATTGACCATTGCTGGTGATGTTGGTCAGCCCCTTCTTTGCACTGCTGAGAGTTGAATTCCTTGCCCCCGCATCGGTGGCATGTGGACCTTTTGCTCCTAATCAGTTTCTGCTGACACTTATTGCCGGCATATGTACCTGAGACTGAGTGAGACCCCAAGAGAGAGAGAGAGAGAGAGAGTGGGGTCTCTGGCTCCGTCTGCGACTGGAGGAACAAAGATGGGAAAGACCAAAGCGTTTTCTCTGCCCATGAGAGCTGAACGAGAGACATGGATTTAACAATGGAAAGACGTTAGCAGTTTGAAACCTAAATTACTTAAGGAAGACTTTTAATCAAGGAAATTCGTTTTTTAACAAAAAATACAGAAACAAGTTGATTTGGTCATTTTGTCCATTAAAAAAAAAGATGTTTCGTTGTTTTAGAGACAAAATGCTGGAGTAACTCAGTGGGTCAGGCAGCATCTCTGGAGAAAAGGAATAGGTGATGTTTCGGCTCGAGACCCTTCTTCAGACTGAGAGCGAGGGGAGATTGAGATTCTCAGTCTGAGGAAGGGTCTCAAACCAACACGTCACCTTGTCCTTTTCTCCAGAGATGCTGCCTGACCCGCAGAGTTACCCCAGCATTTTGTGTCTACCTTCGATGTCATAAGGACTAGGATTAGGCCATTTGGCCCATCAAGTCTACTCTGCCATTCAATCATGGCTGATCTATCTCGCCCTTCTAACCCCATTCTCCTGCCAGCATCTGCAGTTCCTTCCTACACATTTTCTTTGTTTTAGTATCATTAAAATGAAATTACAAGTTTTATGTACAGCTACATATTGGAAATATTACAATCCTTATTTTCATCCATGTGTTCAAGGCGGTTGCGAAGTGGGATATTGGATGTCAAAGGCGTTTTTGTAGTTTTCTATACCTTCAGTACATTTCCCTGGGTGGAAAGGTATGTGACACCACCATGATGATGCTGACTGTAGGTATGGCTGGCACCGTAGCTCGTGTTTGAAATGGCTACTTCCCTAACACAATGCGCTGAAAGATGTCAATGTCAGTGGAGCTAGAGCGGCACAGTTGCCAAGCAGTAGAGTTGCTGCCTTACAGTGCCAGAGACCCAGGTTCGAATCTGATAATGGGTGCTTGTCTGTACAGAGTTTGTACGCTTTCCCCATGACCTGCGTAGGCTTTCTCCGGATGTACCGGTTTCCTCCCGCACTCCAAAGACGTACAGGTTTGTAGGCTAATTGGCTTGGTATAGTTGTAAATTGTCCCTGGTGTGTGTAGGATAGTGTTGGTGTGTGGAGGTCGCTGGTCGGTGGGGACTCGGTGGGCCTTAGGGCCTGTTTCTGCGTTGTAGCTCTAAACTAAACTAAACTAAACTCGAGTGTGGTTGTTTAATACGTGTTAAAACTAAAACTATGACAGGTGACTGAAAGGTTACTTTGATATATAGGCTGTGCCTAATAAAATCGAATTGCTCACTATATTTATTTGGATAAAGACTTAATTGTAGAATAAAATTTATATATCAGCCAATAGTAGCACTTCTCTCATGAAAAAAAAGACAAGTGATACTAAAAGTCTGTGTACCCATTACTCTATTTAATTTAGTTTATTGTTACATGTCACAGGAACATTGCATGCTAACCATTCAGCTGAAAAATTATACATGACCGAGCTGTCCACAGTGGGCAGACACAGGAGGAAGGGAATAATGTTTTAGTACAAGATAAAGAGCAGTAAAGTCCAATTAAAGATGGTCCGATGGTCTGCAATGAGGCAGATGTTAGCTCAGGACCACTCTCTAGTTGGTGAGAGGACAGGTCAGTTGCCAGATAACAGCTGTCCCTGAATCTGGAGGTGTGCGTTTTCACACTTCTGTACCTCTTGCCTGATGGGAGAGGGGAGAAGAGGGAGTGGCCGGGGTGAGACTCGGCCGTGATTATGCTGCTGGCCTTGCCGAGGCAGCGTGATGTGTAGATGGAGTCAACTGAAGGGAGGTTAGCTTGCGTGATGGTCTGGGCTGCCACCACTACTCTCTGCAATGTCTTGCGGTCTTGGATGGAGCTGTTCCCAAACCATGCGGTGATGCATCCTGATCACTTGGCTGCAAAATGAGACCGTTGATGGGATACAAGAAATGGAAACCGTATCTGTGTGGGAACTGATTCCCAGATGAAACATATTGAATCTAGGAACAAATGTGTGATTTTGAAAATTAATGATGCCGTGAGTGAAAAGGAAGCCAGCCAATAAAGTGGTGTTTGTGTTGACCTCATAAGTCGACAGGAAACCAGTGATGTGACTTCCCCACTCACTAATGATCACCAAGCAGTGAGGAATCTGCCAAGTCAGCCCATCAAACTCAGAGAGGCACAGGAACTGCAGATAAGTTCAGAATTTCCTACGCATAGGAGCAGAATTAGGCCATATGGCCCATCAACTCTACTCCAACATAAATCATGGTAAATCTATCTTTCCGTCTCAACCCCATTCTCCTGTCTTCTCTACATAACCCCTGACACCCATACAAATCAAGAATCTGTTAAATCTGTCAACTTAAAAATATCCATTGAGCCAATGAAATTCACCGGTCAGCAACGGCGACAACCTACAACAACCTACGACGTCCTGGCGACACACTTCCACTGCACCTACGTCGCGAGAATTCTTGCTACTCTCCATGGCATCAAAATTCTGGTCCAGAATGCCGTTATGACTTGTTGCGGTAAGGTAAAAAGTCGTAGGTAAAAATCATAAGAACAAATATTTCCCCTCGCACCCGTGACCTGGCTGTCTCATTGGTCTGCTCTTCAAAATTAGATTGTTTCCAACCCGTTACTCTACCCTCCCTTGTAAAACTGATCGCCACCATGAAACCTACTACCTGTCCCCTCGACACTGTCCCCTCTGCCCTCCTAAAGGATGTAATTACAACAGCTGGTCCCAGCATCCTCGCCATCTTCAACAGCTCTCTGGCCACTGGCACTGTACCTACCTGCTTCAGGCATGCGGTGGTCCAGCCACTCCTGAAAAAACCTAACCTCGACCCCACCTTGCCAAGCAACTACAGACTCATTTTTAAACTGCCTTTCCTCTGAAAAGTCCTTGAAAAGGTAATTTTAAGTCAACTTATGCCTTACCTTCACCAAAACACTATCTTGGAAACATTCCAATCAGGTTTCAGGGCTCACCACAGCACAGAGTCTGCCTTGTTGAAGGTACATAATGACCTACTGCTCACCATTGACTCCAGTGAATGTGCAATCCTGCTCCTTCTTGACCTCAGCGCAGCATTTGATACTGTCGACCACACCATCCTAATTGACCGTCTCTGGTACGGGGTTGGTATTGATGGCACTGCCCTGAGCTGGTTCATCTCCTACCTCAAAGGTAGGAGTTTCTCGACTAACATAGGCAACTCTTTCTCCTACCCAGCTAATCTCTGCTGTGGGGTTCCACAAGGTTCCATCCTTGGCCCCATTCTCTTCTCCCTGTATATGCTCCCCTTAGGCCAAGTCATTGAAAGGCACGGCATTTCCTTCCATTGCTACGCAGATGATACACAACTCTATCTCCCCCTGAAGCCCAAAAACCAATCAATTCTGCTTAACCTTACCCGCTGCCTCGAGGATATAAAGTGTTGGATGTCCCAGAACTTCCTCCAACTAAACGAGAGTAAGTCTGAGGTCATCCTTCTCGGCCCCTCGGACTCAATCAAAATGTTAGCAGGCAGCCTTGGAAGCCTTACCCCACTACTCAAACCTCACATCAAAAACCTTGGCGTGATATTTGACTCAGCACTGAAATTTGACAAACAAGTCAATGCTGTGGTAAAAGCTAGCTTCTTTCAGCTTCGAACGATAGAGAAGGAATAAAACAATTCCTCCACTTTGATGACCTCGAAAAGATCATCCACACATTTATCTCCTCCCGCCTAGATTACTGCAACTCCCTTTACACTGGCATCAGCCAATCTTCCCTGTCCCGCCTGCAACTGGTCCAAAACGCTGCAGCGAGACTCCTGACGGGCACCCGAAAAAGGGACCACATCACCCCGATCCTGGCCTCTCTCCACTGGCTCCCTGTGCGGTTCCGTATACATTTCAAGATCCTCCTCCATGTCAACAAAGCCCTCAATGGGCTTGCCCCCACCTACATCAAAAGTCTTCTCACCCACCACTCCACATCCAGGTCCCTCAGATCGGCCGACTTGGGGTTGCTGAATATCCTGCGGTCTAGGCATAAGCTCAGGGGCGACCGCGCCTTTGCGGTTGCAGCTCCTAGACTGTGGAACAGCATCCCCCTTCCCATCAGAACTGCCCCCTCCATCGACTCCTTTAAGTCAAGACTAAAAACTTATCTATACTCCCAAGCTTTTCTTGACATCCTCTGAGCGAAGGCTATATGTACATATGTATGTAGTTTGTTTGTTTATATTATTCTTATAACAAATGTAAAGCACTTTGGCCAACGAGAGTTGTTTTTTAAATTTGCTATATAAATAAATGTGACTTGACTTGACTTGACTTGAGGGCACTACTCACGACCATGAAGGCGACTCCCCGCGAACATGTGGCGACCATGTGGCGTCCGCATAGTCTCCTGTAGTCGCCTAAAAGGTCGCCTAAGTGGGATAGGCCCATAAAGATATGCCCTTTTATTCTGAGGCTGTGTTCTCTGGTGCTAGACTCTCCCACTAGTGGAAGCATTCTCTCCACATCCACTCTATCTAGGCCTTTCACTATTCGGTCAGTTCCATTGGAGTTGAAGTAAAAGATGTTGATCAGCCATGATCACATTGAATGGCGGTGCAGGCTCGAAGGGCCGAATGGCCTACTCCTGCACCTATTTTCTATGTATCTATGTATCTATGATCCTTTATATAACGCTTTGTATTGTAATGTTAAAGAAAGATTTAGACAGGTACATGGATAGGGTAGGTTTAGAGGCATATGGGCCAAATGCAGACAGCTGGGGCTAGTGTGGATGGGACATGTTGGTTGGCGTGGGCATATTAGGCCGAAGCGCCTGTTTCCACGCTATATGACTGACTGTATGACTCTATTACTGACTGGAATGAAGTTCAGGGCAAGTCAGCTTTAATTTGACAGCATAACATGGTCTCCACAGAATGTCCACAGCCTCAGACAGTGCAGAATATGCGTATTGGATGTGAGTAATCAACATCGATCTAGTTAAGATATTAATGTTTATCTTCCACTCTCCCCATAAATAAATATCCACTGTCAGACACCCAGCACCAAGCTCAATATAACTTTAATTTAGAGATACAGCGTGGAAACAGGTCGTTCGGCCCACTGAATCCGCACCGACCAGTGATCCTCGCACATTAATACTGTCCTACACACACAAGGGCAATTTACAAATTAACCTACAAACCTGTACGTCTTTGGAGTGTGGGAGGAAACCGAAGATCTCGGAGGAAACCGACGCGGTCACGGGGAGAACGTACAGACTCCGTAAAGACAGCACCCGTAGTCGGGATCGAACCCGGGTCTCTGGCCCTGTAAGAAAGCAACTCTACCGCTGCATGCGCCACCCTGCTGCCCCGAAAATAAACTCTTTTGACATTTAAAAAAAATTGGAGATGCTGGAAATCTGAAGGAGAGAAATGTAAAATGCAGGAAGCATTCAGCATGTCAGGCTGCATCTGTGGAAACATGATGCAAGAATCTGAAAGCTAAGAAATGCTAGTTGGTATTGGCTTAATAGTTTAGTTCAGTTGAGAGATACGGTTTGGTAACAGGACAATGAGTCCATGCTGACCATCAACCACCCGTTCACACTAGTTCTATGTTATCCCACTTCCTCAGCCACTGCCTACACAAACGATTTGCAATTTCAAGGGCCAATTAACCTACAAACCTGCACGTTTTGGGGATGCAGGAGGAAAACCGAGATCATGTAATCCACATGGTCACAGGGAGAACGTGCAAACTCCACACAGACAACACGTGAGGTCAGGATCAAACCTGGTTCTTTGGTGCTGTTTGAGATCATTCTTTAGATAATGTTTGAGATAATTCTGCAGTGTCTACATTTACATCCAGTGGTTGATGATCAATGTTGAACACATCCCTCGCGTAATCTAACATGCACAAAACAGAATTTGTGTGCAAACAGAACATAATAAGCAAACAGAAATGCAGCAAGTTTCTAGGCATCTGCAAGTGCAGCATGGTGGCACAGCAGTAGCGTTGCTGCCTTACAGCGCCAGAGACGTAGGTTCAATCCTGACCGTGGTTGCTGTCTGTACGGAGTTTGTACACTCTCTCCGTGACCTGCGTGGGTTTTCTCCGAGATCTTTGGTTTCCTTCCACAATCCAAATACGTACAGGTTTGTGGGTTAATTGGCTCGGTTAAAATGTAAAATGTAAAATTATCCCTAGTATGTATAGGGCAATGTTAATATGCAGAGATCGCTGGTCGGTGTGGACTCGGTGGGCCAAACGGCCTGTTTCTGCGCTGTCTCTAAACTAAAATAAACTAAAAACTAAACGCACCAGAAATGCCAGTGATTCAGTAAAAGGACCTACTGTATACATTTATCTGAAAGCTTATTAAAAACCACTTGTGCGTGCATGAAAGAATGAAACAGTATTAGACAGCTTTAGCAAACCACTACATCGCAAATAGATTGCCTGTAGTTTTACAAGCTATGCGTAATTTATTATAGTATTGACTTGAAAAAAATTTAAAACTCATTAAGACTCAAACATTTAACATTTACCGCAAGGAACTAATTACGTTTCAGGTACTGTTTGCATAATTCAGTCTTAACTTATTAGAGTGGATAAGCAATGCACTATTAATCATTTTTCAAACAAACTTTCCATAAGCCTTACAAAATCTAATCAGCTGGACCTTTGCCAAATGCTACTTACTGCAGACTGTGGCTGTCTGTAATGTGAAATATTCTCAGACAAAGCTGAACCATGATTGTGGGTTTATAGCTTTGGTTAAAGCATGCTGCTGTGTGATTGGGAACTATGTGTAGGTATGTTACAAAACTTACCTTCAGTCACGCTGTAATTCTGCCACTGGCCGTGCGCGCGATTTTGGCGCCTTTAAGGGGGGGCGGGGTTAAAACGCGGGTTTCTCCTCCCTTGTCCTGGTTAATATTTTGTTGGAGTACAAGCCTTGGCTGACAAATCGTTCCTAGTGGCGATTTGTGTATTTTTTATTTTTATTAAATCGTCAATGTCAGCGCTGGAGTTATTTTAAAATCAGCTTCTGAAGCGTCAACGCCGATAACGGGGACGGATTTCACACTGGGACAGGTAAACGAAAGGGGTTTCTTTAAATGTATAAAAGTGCTTCTTAAGAAGCCTTTAATTCACATTTTTTCATGCGACACGGTGATTTTATTCCCCGAATTAACGGCAGTATTTTTCATGCCAATACGGGGTTAAATTCACCGCAAATGAACGTTCCAAAAGATTGCGTTCCAGAAATCCTCACTCACAAGATGAATTAAATCCCCATTAATTTACAGGTATTAAACATTCAATTCCTTCCATTTGGCCTGTAAATTCATGAAAATTAGATTTAAAAATTATGTTATATTGTGAATTATTGTGTGAATGTTATTTGGACACTTAGGCTATTTAAAAATGTTAATCTATTCTTAAGAAATTGATAGATGTTTAGATCTAGTAATTGAATTTTGTAATTAGCTACGATTAGGTAACTAACTAATTATATGCTTTACTTTCATGTCTTCTAAGTAAGATTGTTTCATATTTGTTTCAGAATGCTTCAATCTATAATAACTGGAAATTTCTTTCAGTTGTCTTAATTTTTAAGAAAGTTATGGGCTTTTAACTGTCCTCGATCACAGCTTTTGAGTTAAGTCAATGGAAAAGCAATAGGGAACAAGATGCTAATTTCCGAGTATGAAAATGGCCATAACTTCTTTAATACTGAAGATATGAAAGTGAATTAGGTGTCAAATTAAACTTCTTTTTATGCTTTATCTGATGGGATAAATTGCAGACTTTATTTTTAAAATCTCAAAATTTTGTAACATTGCTACTATGTGGATGGATTTCCCAGGTTTGATAACATTCGGCCTGCTGAAGTCCAACTTCTAGTGTGAAGAAGGGTCCCGACCTGAAACATTGCCCCTCCATTCCTTCCCCAAATGCTGCATCACCCTTATGGGCCTGTCCACTTACGCAACTTTTCAACATGTTGAAAGTCCAACGGCGACCAGAACAAGGTACGACTCTTTGGGCGTCACCGGGGTGTCGCCTGTATGGTCGTGAGTAGTCTCCTCAGTCGCCCAAAGAGTCGTAGCATCTTTCTGGTCGCCACTGGATTTTGAACATGTTGAACATTTTCGGCGACCTGCAACGACCTATGACGGGTGCCGGCAGTCACCGAAAAAGTCGTGTAAGTGGGACAGGCCCATTAGAGTTTTTCCAGCACTTTATGTTTTGCTGCAGATTCAAGCACCTGTAGTCTCTTTTATCTCCATGGCCCTTTCCTGCTAACTTACAATATTCTTAAACAGCATTTCTTAACAGCATTTTTCTCTTCTTAGGACATGTTGCTGACATGCTGCATCTGTGACACTTCATTTCATGTTGGTCGGCAATATTCAACAATACTCTGTTTCATGAATTTCATCACTTGTCTATGATTTTTTTGTGTAGATTAAAGGGTGGCACGGTGACGCAGCGGTAGAGTTGCTGCCTTACAGCGCCAGAGACCGGGGTTCGATCCTGACTAGGGGTACTGACTGCACGGAGTTTGTACGTTCTCCCCGTGACCTGCGTGTGCTTTCTCTGGGTGCTCCAGTTTCCTCCCACTCTCCAAAGACCTACAAGCTTTAGGTGGAGGTTTATTATTGTCACGTGGACCGAGGTACGGTGAAAAGCTCTGTTTTGCAAGCTCTCTAAACAGATCAGATAAACCATATATAACTACAATCAGTTTAAACTCTAGCTCAATAGATAGAGCAAAGGGGGAGATACAGAGTGCAGCATGGGCGGCACAATAACGCAGCGGTAGAGTTGCTACCTCACTGTGCCAGAGAACCGGGGTTGATCCTGACTGTGGGTGTTGTCTTTACGGAGTTTGCACATTCTTTAGACTGAAGAAGGGTCTTGACCCGAAATGTCATCTATTCCTTTTCTCCAGAGATGCTGCATGACCCATTGTAGGTTAATTGGCTTCGGTAAAAAAACCTGTAAATTGTCCTTAGTCTGTAGGAGAGGTGGGAGATTGCAACCTTCACGTGGTCTGCCCTGTTTCGACAAATGCAATCATCCCGGTGTGCACAGTCAAATAAGATCAAATAGAACAAGTTGTCCTACAACTTTAGGCTGTGCACGCCATACGCAAGAAGAATAAGTCTGTAGAATAGTGCTAGTGTGTGGGGCTCGCAGATCGCGCGGACTCAGTGGGCCGAAGGGCCTGTTTCCACGCTGTATCTCCAAACTAAACTTAACTAAATATAGTTCTCACTCAAATGGATAATCTTTCTCCTTTCTCCTCTTTCCAGTGCATTTTTTTTTGACAGATTCATTACATTTGGTTATAAAGGAGACACACAAAATGTTTTAACGCTACTTAGATATTTTTCTCCAAGATTTTTTGCAGTAGTGATCGGGAAGGTAATTTTCAATCCCAAACACTCCTGGATGACCCTAAAGAGTCATGAAAGCTGCAACCAAACAGATGGGATGTTCGCAGTCAGCAGCAATTATATTGTGATCAGCAGTCACAGAGTAAATGGTATCAGAGTGAAAGAAGTAACATTATAGAAACATAGAAACATAGACAATAGGTGCAGGAGTAGGCCATTCGGCCCTTCGAGCCTGCACCGCCATTCAATATGATCATGGCTGATCATCCAACTCAGTATCCTGTACCTGCCTTCTCTCCATACCCCCTGATCCCTTTAGCCACAAGGGCCACATCTAACTCCCTCTTAAATATAGCCAATGAACTGGCCTCAACTACCCTCTGTGGCAGAGAGTTCCAGAGATTCACCACTCTCTGTGTGAAAAATGTTTTTCTCATCTCGGTCCTAAAGGATTTCCCCTTTATCCTTAAACTGTGACCCCTTGTCCTGGACTTCCCCAACATCGGGAACAATCTTGCTGCATCTAGCCTGTCCAACCCCTTAAGAATTTTGTAAGTTTCTATAAGATCCCCACTCAATCTTCTAAATTCTAGCGAGTACAAGCCGAGTCTATCCAGTCTTTCTTCATATGAAACTCCTGACATCCCAGGAATCAGTCTGGTGAACCTTCTCTGTACTCCCTCTATGGCAAGAATGTCTTTCCTCAGATTTGGAGACCAAAACTGTACGCAATACTCCAGGTGTGGTCTCACCAAGACCCTGTACAACTGCAGTAGAACCTCCCTGCTCCTATACTCAAATCCTTTTGCTATGTTGCCTTAAACCTCAAGTGAAAGATTCTAAGAATGATTAAATACCACACGACAGCTTATGAGCAATTTTGTAAAAACTGTCACCAAAAGCAGAAGCAGACATCAACACTTGTCTACTTGTCTTTTGAAATAGATTACACAACAAAATATTTTGCTTCTTTAGCGAAAAAATCAACTTCTAATTAATGTGGCAACTGTGGAATAAATTAGATTGGACGTTTGTGGAGGTCGTACTTCAAGTTTGTGGAATTTTGCCAGGATTCTGCTTAAACCTGTGCCCTCTATATCTTGATTCCCCTACGCTGAGTAAAAGACTCTGTCAAGTCAAGTCACATTTATTTATATAGCACATTTAAAAAAACAACTCTCGTTGGCCAAAGTGCTTTACATTTGTTATAAGAATAGCACAAACAAAACAAACTACATACATATATACATGTAGCCCTCACTCAGAGGACGTCAGGAAAGGCTTGGGAGTATAGATAAGTCTTTAGTCTTGACTTAAAAGAGTCGATGGAGGGGGCAGTTCTGATGGGAAAGGGGATGCTGTTCCACAGTCTAGGGTCGCCCATGAGCTTATGCCTAGACCGTGGGATATTCAGCAACCCCAAGTCGGCCGATCTGAGGGGCCTGGAGGTGGAGTGGTGGGTGAGAAGACATTTTATGTAGGTGGGGGCAAGCCCATTGAGGGCTTTGTAGACACGGAGGAGGATCTTGAAGTTTATACGGAACCGCACAGGGAGCCAGTGGAGAGAGGCCAGGATCGGGGTGACTCTGCACATTCACCCCAGCTATTCTCCTCTTGATTTTATACACCATGAAAACAGCATTCAGTCACTGGAAGTAAAGCCCCTACATCCTTGGCAGATCCTGCCATGTATCTTTCGACAGTCCTCCTTGCTCTCCAACGGCCCCCTTCACTCTCAGCGGTTGCTCGCGGCTCCCTCCTCGCTCTTGCCGGTGCGAGTCCCACCGATGCCACTGTCTCGGGGCCAAGCTAAGAGTCCGCAGTGGGTGAGCCGGGCCTACCATGGCTGGTTCTCCATCCTCACCCGTCTCGGTGGGCGAGCCCTCGATCGGGACCTGCTGGTGGGCTCGGCCCACTCGGCAAACCTCTGGCACGAACTGCCCTGTTCTCCTTACTCCTGGTCTCCTCCTTCAACTCCATCCAGGGGAGCCCGAACTGTCCTTTCAGATGAGGCAGAGGTTCACTTGCACCTCCCCTAACCCTTATCTACTGTATCTGGCATCCTCGGTGTGAATTCCTATGTATCAGCGTGACCAAGCACAGACAGGGCGATTGTTTCTTTCGCTGAACATCTCCGCTCAGTCCGCTTTGGCCTACACGGTCTCCCAGTTGCCAAACATAGAAACATAGAAAATAGGTGCAAGAGTAGGCCATTCGGCCCTTCGAGCCAACACCGCCATTCAATATGATCATGGATGATCATCCAAAATCAGTGCCCTGTTCCTGCTTTCTCCCCATATCCTTTGATTCCATTAGCCCTAAGAGCTTTATTTAACTCTCTCTTGAAAACATCCAGTGAATTGGCCTCCACTGCCTTCTGTGGCAGAGAATTCCACAGATTCACAACTCTCTAGGTGAAAATGTTTTTCCTCATCTCAGTCCTTAATAGCCTACCCCTTATTCTTAAACTGTGACCCCTGGTTCTGGACTCCCCCAACATCGGGAACATTTTTCCTGCATCTAGCCTCTCCAATCCCTTAAGAATTTTACATGTTTCTATTCGATACACTCTCATCCTTCTAAATTCCAGTCAATATAAGCCCAGTCGATCCATTCTTTCATCATATGTCAGTCCCACCATCCTAGGAATTAACCTGGTGAATCTACACAGCACTTTCTCAATAGCAAGAATGTCCTTCCTCAAATTAAACCCCTGTCTCACTGTGCGAGCTGACCCACGAGGTACCCCGAGTTTAAAACAAATTTAACTCGTGGTAATCACGTACAATTAACGTAGCGGGAACGTCGGAACTCGTGGACGCAACTTTGCGACTCTTGGCGCTAACGGCAGGTACCCGTGAAACTTGTTAACTCTTGAAAAAGTTCAAACATGTTTAAACGTTTCCACGAGTAAAATGTACTCTTGAGGTTAAAATTTGAAACATTTAAACTCGTTGTAAGAACGTAGTGGCCCGTGCGTTTACCTTTGTGACTCGTGAGTCTACCGTGGGAACTCTTTTTAGAAACAATAATCAGGGACAGAAATATCAGTTACTTGGATAAGTATGGATCAGTTAAGGAACACCAACATAGACTTTTTAAAGACAAATTCTGCTTAACAAAGTTAAGCAAGTTATTGATAAGGTGACAGAGTGGGTTGAAAAGAAAAAAATGCTTGAAGTTTATAATATTGATTTTGTGTATTTGGGACTGAGCTCACAACCTTAAGACAAACCAGTATTGAGGAACAGCGTGAGAACTTTTTATGACACTTCATGGAAGCCTAATCTGAGGTTTGCCAGTCACATCCAGAAGCCATCTCTACCAGTGCTGTTGAAGAAGACAGGGTTGTGTTCACCTCTCCTGCACCCCTGTTCCGTAGGACAACACCAACGCTTTCATTATGCGGATGTTAAAGGCTGGGTTTTATTCTCAAGCCATGATGCCAGATTCCCGATCTCTTTACTGAACTTTAGTGAATCAAAGGGTTCTATAGGAGGTGCTGCCTCAAAAAGGCAGCCAGCATTGTCATGGACCCACACTACCCTGGCCATGCTCTCATTTCATTCCTGCTTTCACCCCCCATCACCACTCAGTTATACAGAGCTGCAGCCTGCTTTGCAATCTGAATATGGAGATGGCCGTCTTAGTGGAGCAGAATCACCATTTGATGAAGGGACAGACCTGGGAGATTAGTTCCGTTATCCCTCTGATGTTCATTCTTATCTGTATGTTTATGTTGTTTTTTGCCTGTTTGATCATATTTATTATCTTTTGGATACTCCCACTTTTTCTAATAGCTTAAAGAGTTGAAAAGCTTTTTACTAATCCGTTTGATTCTCACTGTTTGTTTACTTCATTGCACAATAAAAGAGAGTTCTTTGCTATCAAGATCAAATTGATGTCTGGAAGTTTCATTTTAATATCACGACAAAGTCTCATGACTTGAATGTAATATTCCTTTCATCATAAAACACAAAATAGAGGAAGGCAAAATATATTCACATCTTGATTCTCACAATCATCTGTGAGAGTTAAGGACTCTGGTGCCTCATATGCTGTGCTTTTTAAATGTTAGAAAGTGTCACCTCTCAGTAGATCAGAAAATAAAACAAACAGCACGGTGAATGAGAAACAAAGTCTTTATTAATCTTGTTCAATATCATAAACGCTTTTTTGCACATATTGAGAAAAGGAGCACCACAGCAAACAACACAGTGGTCTGAAAAAGGGCTTCTCAAACATGCAAATCAACAAATGAAGCACAAATAAAAGTATTTCCACTATATACTAATTCAGCTGAGAAATGCACAAGCCTAAATTCAGGCAATAAAAGAGACAATGCAATGCGCTCAATGACAAGTTTTGAGATCCACCATCAGATAAGCAGATGCATTGTTGCCTCAAGATTAACGGGAGAGGAACTTGGTACACTCGGGAGACGAACTTGGAACATCGGAGAAATGAGAAGTAAACGGCAAACTTAGACATACCCGTGGGAACTCAGTTAAACTCTTGATCATAAACTTGGAGTCTCGTACGCAACCACGAGTCTTTCACTCGGGGTCACTCGTGGGTCAACTCGCACAGTGAGACAAGGCTTTTAGGAGACCAAAACTGCACACAATACTCTGGGTGTGGTCTCACCAGGGCCCTGTACATCTGCAGTAGGACCTCCTTGCTCCACTACTCAAATCCTCTCAATATGGACCAACATGCCATTAGCTTTCTTTACTGCCTGCTGTACTAGCATGCTCACTTTCAACCATTTTAACTCCCCTTCCCACTCCCATACTGATCTTTCTGAGGACCAGGATTCTCAAACATTGTCAATAAGTTCTAAATTATTGTGAGCATCTTTACAAACTAATATCAAGATATATATTATTGGCTTACTTATCTTTATTTGTAAGTAAGTTAGTGTAACATGCACTATATGATGTCATCAAAAGAAATAAGATCATAAGATCATAAGTGATGAGAGCAGAATTAGGCCATTAGGCCCATAGTGTCTACTCCGCCATTCAATCATGACTGATCTATCTCTCCCTCCTAACCCTATTCTCCTGCCATCTCCCCATAACCTCTGACACCGGTACTAATCAAGAATCTATCTATCTCTGCCATAAACATATCCAATGACTTTGCCTCCATTGGCTTCTGTGGCAAATAATTCCACAGATTCACCCCCCTTCAATAAGCTTCAACATGCAAAAATCTGGGCTGCGTTCCAGTGAAAAGATATTAAAACGGAAAGTGTTGACTGCATGGGCGACACGGTGGTAGTGGTAGAGTTGCTGCCTTACAGCGCCAGAGACCCGGGTTCGATCCTGACCATGGGTGCTGTATGCTGATGACACCCAGATCTATCTCAGCACCAAGTCCCCCCACCACCCCCCTCTCTCCCATATCAACTCCTGCCTGTCAGCCATCAAATCTTGGATGCAACTCAATTTCCTTAAATTAAACAGTAACAAAACAGAATTTCTCCTCATTGGCTCCAAATCAACACTTACCAAAATTAACAACCCCACTCTCACTGTCTCCCCATCTCCTCAGGCCCGCAACCTTGGCGTGATCTTTGACTCAACCCTCTCCCTTGAGCCTCACATCCGCTATGTTGTCAAAACATCATTTTTTCGCATCCGCAACATTGCCAAAATCAGACCCTCTCTCACACCCCCCGCTGCTGAAAGACTCATCCATGCCTTCATCTCCTCCCGACTGGACTACTGTAACTCTCTTCTCTTTGGCATTAATTCCAGCAACATCAACCGACTCCAACTGGTCCAAAATGCAGCCGCCCGACTCATCACCCACACCAAATCCTGGCACCACATCACCCCAGTTCTCAAAGAACTTCACTGGCTTCCCATTTCCCACCGGATCATCTATAAAATCCTGGTCCTCACCTACAAAGCCCTCAACCACTTGGCCTCCCCTTATCTCACTGACCTCCTCTCCCCCTACCAACCCTCACGGTCCCTCAGATCCACATCAGTCGGTCTCCTCTCCATTCCGAAAGCCAACCTCTGCACTTTTGGAGACAGAGCCTTCTCCAGGGCAGCTCCCAGGCTCTGGAACTCCCTCCCACAATTGATCCGAAATTTTGAGTCCCTCACCATCCACAGTCCCGCCTCAAGACCCATCTCTTCACCTCTGCATACCCTTAGTCCCATGTCCCCCTCCCCTTTGCATCTCTGTCTTACTGCTCTATTTTGTTTTGTTCTTGACTCTCCATGTAAAGCGACTTTGAGTCCTTGAAAAGCGCTCTACAAAATAAATGTATTATTATTATTATTATGTACGGAGTTTGTACGTTCTCCCCGTGACCTTGCGTGGGTTTTCGCTGAGATCTTTGGTTTCCTCCCACACTTCAAAGATGTACTGTATAGGTTACTTGGCTTGGTATAATTGTAAGTTGTAATGGTGATGTGCGTGGTTCGCTGGTCGGCGCGGACTCGGTGGACCGTGGGGCCTGTTTCCGTGCTGTATCTCTAATCTGAACTAAACAACCTTGGTGATTACATAAGATCAAATTTGGGATGGCTGCAATTTGCAGGGGAACTGAGAACTCTAAATTTGTTCCAACAGTAAAAGGAAGCACAAAGCCGACTCGCGGCAGGGTTCAGAACATTCCAGATTGATTTCAAATCATTTGTAGGGTCTTCTTTGTGAAAAGGACACTGAAGCGTGCCCTGGACAATTTTGCTTTTGTTATCTTGATGGATGAAACTGGGGTGAAGTTCTCTTCTCAGCTGGTGTCCCTCACAGCTCCAAGTGAGATTAGTTTCTTTGCAGAGTCCAGAATCCTGTAACCACTGGAAACAAGATTAGACCACAAAGCTGCCTTCAAGTTTGGCTATCTCTCTTGTATAAAGGAGGTAAGTGTAGGGTAGAAAATGGAAATGTCACAGGATCGCAAGCTGAAGGTGTTATTTGAAGATTGGAACTTGAAGAAAATTGGCAGAATGTTTATGGAGCTTAGTAACAGCAAACATAACATTCATTCAAACTAAACTTGCAAAGAGCACATTGAAGATAGGCACAAAAAAGCTGGAGTATCTCAGCGGGTCAGGTAGGATCCCTGGAGAAAAGGAATAGGTGACGTTTCGGGTCCAGACCCTTCTTCGGACTGAGAGTCAGAGGAGAGGGAAGCGAGAGATATGAAAAGGTACATAGAACAAATGAATGAAAGGTTTGCAAATCAAAGCCAGCAACGATGATCAAGGAAAGGCGAAGCCCACAATGGTCCATTGTTGGCTGTGGAGTAGGGGTTAACGAATGATACAAACAGTGAAACCCGGCAGGACGACAGTGAAACTAGTACGACGACCAGGGTGGGGGAGGGATGCAAGGGTTTCTTGAGGTTAGAGCAAGTTTCTGATGTGCAAGTTTGAAAATTTGTTCTGGACACAGCACATTGGTGCAAGCAGAAGGGAAGCTCATTGAAGACTTTATTTCCTCAGAAAATTGGGGAGATTTGGTATGTTGCCAAATAGAAACATAGAAACATCGAAAATAGGTGCAGGAGTAGGCCATTCGGCCCTTCGAGCCTGCACCGCCATTCAATATGATCATGGCTGATCATCCAACTCAGTATCCTGTACCTGCCTTCTCTCCATACCTCCTGATACCTTTAACCACAAGGGCCACATCTAACTCCCTCTTAAATATAGCCAATGAACTGGCCTCAACTACCTTCTGTGGCAGAGAATTCCAGAGATTCACCACTCTCTGTGTGAAAAATGTTTTTCTCATCTCCTAAAAGATTTCCCCCTTATTCTTAAACTATGACCCCTTGTTCTGGACTTCCCCAACATCGGGAACAATCTTCCTGCATCTAGTCTGTCCAACCCCTTAAGAATTTTGTAAGTTTCTATAAGATCCCCCCTCAATCTTCTAAATTCTAGTAAGTACAAGCCAAGTCTATCCAGTCTTTCTTCATATGAAAGTCCTGACATCCCAGGAATCAGTCTGGTGAACCTTCTCTGTACTCTCTCTATGGCAAGAATGTCTTTCCTCAGATTAGGAGACCAAAACTGTACGCAATACTCCAGGTGTGGTCTCACCAAGACCCTGGACAACTGCAGTAGAACCTCCCTGCTCCTATACTCAAATCCTTTTGCTATGAATGCTAACATACCATTCGCTTTCTTCACTGCCTGCTGCACCTGCATGCCTACTTTCAATGACTGGTGTACCATGACACCCAGGTCTCGTTGCATCTCCCCTTTTCCTAATCGGCCACCATTCAGATAATAGTCTACTTTCCTGTTTTTGCCACCAAAGTGGATAACCTCACATTTATCCACATTATACTGCATCTGCCATGCATTTGCCCACTCACCCAGCCTATCCAAGTCACCTTGCAGCCTCCTAGCAGCCTCCTCACAGCTAACACTGCCCCCCAGCTTCGTGTCATCCGCAAACTTGGAGATGTTGCATTCAATTCCCTCGTCCAAATCATTAATATATATTGTAAATAGCTGGGGTCCCAGCACTGAGCCTTGCTGTACCCCACTAGTCACTGCCTGCCATTCTGAAATGGACCCGTTTACTCCTACTCTTTGCTTCCTGTCTGCCAGCCAGTTCTCTATCCACATCAATACTGAACGCCCAATACCATATGCTTTAAGTTTGCATACTAATCTCTTATGTGGGATCTTGTCGAAAGTCTTCTGAAAATCCAGATATAACACATCCACTGGTTCTTCCTTATCCACTCTACTAGTTACATACTCGAAAAATTCTATAAGATTCGTCAGACATGATTTACCTTTCATAAATCCATGCTGACTTTGTCCAATGATTTCACCACTTTCCAAATGTGCTGCTATCCCATCTTTAATAACTGACTCTAGCAGTTTCCCCACTACCGATGTTAGACTAACTGGTCTGTAATTCCCCGTTTTCTCTCTCCCTCCCTTTTTAACTATCAAATACACTATCAAACTTCTTCAGTGTCTAATAGTGAGCACTCTGACTGGTTGCATCATGGCCTGGTTTGGTAACTTGAATGCCCAGGAATGAAGGAGACTGCAGAAAGTGGTAGACATTGCCTGATCCATCACCGGCTCTCATCTCCCATCATCAGGGATCAAGAAGGAAGCTAACATCATCAAAGACTTATACTATCCTAGCCATGCTCTCATCTTGCCACCACCATCAGGAAGAAGATATAGAAGCCTGAAAACCATGACTTCCCAGTTCAAGAATAGCTTCTTCCCTACACCCATTATATTCTTGGACAGGACACAACATTAACCATAACCCTACGATGACCTGCTATTTATTTAGTTATGGCCGCACGCTGTATTTGAGATTTGCACTATTATGGTTAACAAGTATTACTGATTATTAATTTATTGTATTATTGATTATTGTAAATGTATTTGTGTGGTATTGCATTAATGGGCCTGTAAAGCTACAAGTAAGGATTTCATTGTTCCATTGCCAGTACACATGGCAATTAAATACTCTTGACTCTCTTGACTTTTGACCCTTTAGGTATATTCCTTAATAGAGTGACAATGATTAAGCTTATAAAAAAAGGGAGAGCAAGTTGGAAATGTGCTGACACAGGGACATCCAAACGGAAACGTGAGCAGCACAGGCCAAAGCCGCAAACAAAGACTTGAAGGTACACCATTTGAGTTGCAACATATCAAGAGTTCCATGGATTCCGAATGTGGACAGAATGATGAAAGCGAAATGGAGCGCCAAACCTGTAGGAAGCTTTTTTTAGTCAGAGGGTGATATGAAGCCCTTACCGAATGTAATGCCCATGCTGTTGTAAATCTTTAATCAGAGGGTGGTGAATCTGTGGGATTCATTGCCACAAGGTTGAGGAGGCCAAGTCAATGGATATTTTTAAGTCAGAGATAGATAAATTCTTGATTAGTTTCAGGGGTTATGGGCAGAAGGCAGGAGAACGTGGTTTGGAAGGAAAGATAGATCAGCCATGATTGAATGGCGCAATAGCCTAATAGCCCTGTCCCACTGTACGAGTTCATTCAAGAGTTCTCCCGAGTCTGCCCTGATTCGAACTCGGAGATTTACGGTAATGGCCGCTCGGAAGTACTCGGGGCTCTCGTGGACATTTTTCAACATGTTGAAAAATCTTCACGAGTCTTCCCAAGCTTATCGCGTTTCCTGAGTACCTGCCGTTAGGATTACAAGCCGCTAAGAGACGTCCCCGAGCTCCGACGTACCCGCTACGTTCATTATACGTGCTTACCACGAGTTTGATTTTTTTTTTAAACTCGGGAGAGCACTTGAATGAACTCATACAGTGGGACAGGGCTTTAATTCTGCTCCTATCACTTATGAACTTATTAACTAACAATGTAAACATCACAAGTTAGCAGAGAGGCTAATGGAAACCACAAGTCAAGGATGAAACTAATCCTAAATTAAAATGAATTTTAGGAAAGGTAGTAGTGCTGAAAGGAATATTGAGAAGAAGCGTTCAACCTTAACCAAGATGTGAAAGAACTGTTTATTACGTGGTATGACCTGTAATACTATAACACCGCTATTTACATTAGACTTTACTTTTGAGATGCAGTGTGGAAACAGTTCCTTCGGCCTATGTTATCCATGCCGACCAGCGATCACCCCATATAATAGCACAAAACTACACACCAGGAACAATTTATAACTTTACAGAAGCCAACTACCCTACAAATCTGTACATCTTTAGAGTGTGGGAGGAAACCAGAGCACCAGGAGAAAACACACACGGAAACAGTGAGAACGTACAAATTCCGTACAGACAGCATCCATACTCATGATCGAACCCGGGTCTCTGGCGCTGTAAGGCAGCTATTCTACTGCTGCGCCACTGTGCCACTCCTGCTGTTATGTTGGATATTGGTAACCTTCAGTAAAGTACATTCTGTTATTAGCTCTATAGAGTCTGAGTGATAGTACTTGCAACAACATTAAAGATACCCACACCATGTCATATGTAGAATGTGCAGTATGTCACCATTATCTAATTACCACAATTAAAAACTTATCGGAAATATCTCATGCTGAATGTAATATTGCCCATTATGACATGATAAAACAGGCATGAAGCTAATTTCATTGTGCTTTAACTCCGTCCAAACTCTTTTCATATTACTTCATATTGTTTTATTTCATATTACTTGGCTCCTTGGTCTTCCTCTGATTATGCACATTTCAAAATGGCTCATCAAAGCTAATATTGGTAAACTTCCAAAGGGCAATCTGATTACCCTCATCAACTCCCTAATCACATCAAGGATTCACAGTCATTATTTTTTCAAAGTATTAGGAGTTCTTTTTTGCTGAGAAATTAAAAATAATTTGCTCCCGTCTTTATTCACCAGCTAACTACTGGTGCTTGGAACTTGTAGTGGAGTTTTGATACCATTACACATTGGGAATTTTGACTGTGTACCTTCTCTGCCAATTCACCTTAATTCACCTTATTTCCCTGTCTGATCAACATGATTTAATAATGAACATATGTAACATCCAGCAATTACTTATAAAGAGAATTGAATCAAAAGGTGACAAACTATAGGGCGGCACGGTGGCACAGTGGTAGAGTTGCTGCCTTACAGCGCTAGAGACCTCGGTTTGATCCTGACCATGGGTGCTGTCTGTATGGAGTTTGTACATGCTCCCTGTGTCCTGTGAGGGTTTTCTCTGTGTGCTCTGGTTTCCTCCCACATTCCAAAGACGTACAGGCTAGTAGGTTAATTGGCTTGGTAAATTTGTATATTGTCCCAAGTGTGTGTAGCAGAGTGTTAATGTACTGGGATCACTGGTCGGCACAGACTCAGTGGGCCGAAGGGCCTGGATTCCGCGCTGTAATCTTAAATTAAACTAAACACAACCTTTGCTTCCAATTTTCAATCAAACGTGGCTCCTGCCTGCATTTGGCCAATATCCCTCTATCCTATCCATGAACCTGTCCAAATGTTTCTTAAACGTTGCGATAGCACCTGCTTCAACTACCTCCTTCAGCAGCCCGTCCCATACACCCACCATCCCTTGTGTCAAAAGGTTCCCCCTCAGGTTCCTATTAAATCTTTGCCCCCTCATAAGCAGCCACATTCTCCTGCCACACATCTCCAGCCGACCATGTTTCATCCTGACCTTCAGAGAAGTTTGCATGTTCTCACTGTAAGAACACGGGTTGTTGTCTCAAATTGAATTGTTTTCTCTGGTGTGTCGGAAGCTGAGGGGAGACCTGTTCGAAGTATATAAAATAATGAGAGGCCAATCCCTCTTCTCCCCTCTCCCATCAGGCAAGAGGTACAGAAGTGTGAGTACACACACCACCAGATTCAGGGACAGTTTCTTCCCAGCTGTTATCAGGCAACTGAATCATCCTACCACAACCAGAGGGCAGTGCTGAACTACTATCTACCTCTTTGATGTCCCTCGGACTATCCTTGACCGGACTTTGCAGGCTTTACCTTGCTGGTTATTCCCTCATGTATCTGTACACTGTAAATGGATCGATTGTAATCATGTATTGTCTTTCTGCTGACTGGTTAGCACGCAACTGAAAGCTTTTCACTGTACCTCGGTACATGTGACACCGTGGAATCTGAATTTAGGTGGATGGTAGGGAGTCAGGTGGGGAGTTGATGTACAGGTGAGAGAGAATAGGTTACAGGGATATAATAAGGGTGGATGAGGTTGCTCCGAGAGTCAATGTAGATGTGAGAAAATATGAGAAGATGAGGGGGGGAAAGATTGATTATAAACTTGAGGGGTAACCTTTTCACACGAAGGGTGGTGGGTGTATGGAACGAGCTGGAGGGGGTAGTTGAGGCAGGGACTATCGCAACGTTTAAGAAAAATTGGACAGGTACATGGATAGGGCAGGTTTAGAGCTAATATGGACTGAACGCAGGCAGGTGGGATTAGTGTACATGGGACGTGTTGACCAGTTTGGGCAAGATGGGCCGAAGGGACTGTTTCCGCGCTGTATGATTCTAAGGCTCTGTATTCCAGTCACAACAAGGTAGTGAAAACACATGATTCAAAATAGGACTAGTGTGATTAAGCAGCTTCTCTAGAGAAGATGAGATAGGTGACGTGTTGGGTCAGGAACATCACCGGAGATTGGTACTTGATCAGTAAGGGTGTCAAAGGTTATAGGGAGAAGGCATGTGAATGGGATTGAGAGGGAAAAATAGATCAGCCATAATCGAATGGCGGAGAAGAATAGATGGGCCGAATGGCCTAATTCTGCTCTTATGACTTATGAACTTATGATCGATGGTTGACGTGAACTCAGTTGGCCAAAGGCCCTGTTTCCTTGCTGTATCTCTAAACTAAACTAAACCTTGTTGTGGCTGGAATACAAAGCTACCCCAAGTAAAAATAAATAATGCACAAACACCTTCCACCTTGCTGGGGTTGAGGGTCTGCCAAGAAAGAAGAAGACATTAGTAAACAGAAGCAAGCTGCCAAATGCCACTCTCAGCAGTAAAACAAATGTATTACATCTGGCATTATAAAATAATATGGCAGACTCCTATAAATAATAGAGTTCACCTTTAGTTTTACAGTAATCTCGTATTATTGCCGATTCCAAATTGCATTTTATAAGGCGGTGGCAAGCCACTTTCTTCAACTGATTACTTGATTGATTGATATTTTATTGTCACGTGTACTTGGTACAGTGCGATTCTTTGTTTGTATACAATACATAGAAACATAGAAAATAGGTGCAGGAATAGGGCCATTCATCCCTTCGAGCCAGCATCACCATTCAATATGATCATGGGTGATCATACAAAATCAGTACCCCATTCCAGGTTTTCCCCCATATCCATTGATTCCCTTAGCCCTAAGAGCTAAATCCAACTCTCTCTTGAAAACATCCAGTGAATTGGCCTCCACTGCCTTCTGTGGCAGAGATTTCCACAGATTCACAACTCTCTGGGTGAAAACGTTTTTCCACATCTCAGTCATAAATGGCCTACCCATTATTCTAAAACTGTGACCCCTGGTTCTGGACTCCCCCAACATAAGGAACATTTTCCTGCATCTACCCTGTCCAATCTAAGAATGTTATATGTTTCAATAAGATCCCCTCTGCCAGGGGCGGAAATCGCTATCAAAACATGGGGGGTGACAATTTCTTGTTGGTTGCGCGCACGCGCGCACACACACACATGCGAGGCTTCGGAGGCTTCAGCCGTGGGCCCTGTGGACGGTAACATCGGAGGTCTACCTGGTCTGTGACCGACTCTGAACTCCAGCAACAGCAGCTTCGTCTGCCCCGAATCGTGGGGCTGGAGTCGGCCCATTCGCGGGGCCGATTCCAGCCCCACATGTCCGGCTACGCAGTCATGAGTATAGAGTGAGTACAGCATCCCTGAACCTCTATCTACCTCATCGGGGACCCTCGGACTATCTTTGATTGGACTTTATTGGCTTTACCTTGCACTGAACGTTATTCCCTTATCTCATATCTGTACACTGTAAATGGCTCAATTGTAATCATGTATTGTCTTTCCACTGACTGGTTAGCACGCAACAAAAGTGTTTCACTGTACCTCGGTACATGTGACAATAAACTAAACTAAATCGTATTTATAAATCACTTCAAAGCATATAAGATTTACACACATCTTTATTGAGCACTTTAACTTGGCAGCATTACAGAGCGAGGTGTTGTCAGTTCATCCTGGCTGCTTCAACTAACGGTGCTGGGAATGGGCGTTAGTATAAATGTTATAATGGGGTGGAGTTAGTGATGCTGGCTAAGTGTGATTGATTCACATGCATCATCAATCTACATCCTTCCCCCTAAAGATTAAAAGCATATTAAACATACTCGCCATACCTGTCTGGTGGTCTACTAACACGGCCCGAACGCGTGCGGACCCAACCATCCCCTCCCTCCACTGAAGGATGAGGCGGAGAGGCTGAAGGTGAAAACCGCACGGGAGAGGATTGTGGTGACCGAGGGGGGAAACATGCGGTGGGTGAAACCCCGTGGTTAGTGGAGACCGATAGACGTGGGGGAGTGCCAGGCATGTTGTGACGGGCGGGAGACATTGCGGAAGGCGGCTGGAACTGGAGCGGCGGAGCATATGGATCGGCAGACGGCGGTCGGGGCTCCTTCACAGCAAGCAGGTGTTGACGACTTCTCCGGTAAACCGCTCCCTCACAGTCCACAAGGTACGATCGCGGCTCATTAGTCGGGCGCACAACAACGCCCAGACGAGAATGACCAGTTGGAGTTCGTAGACGGACGACCTGGCCCGGCAGTAGAGGCTGGAGTTGTCTGCTGGAGCTGTCGTATGACCGTTTCTGGGTATCGTGCTTCTCTTGGAGACGTTGCTGGATAGTGGCGGGCTTCAACACCCGAGGAACCAGCTGCTGTTGTGCGATGGGGACCGGAGATCTCGTTACCCTCGACAGCAGCCGCTGTGCTGGTGACCCCAAGATTCCGTCTCTTGCAATGTTTCTGAGATTCAGTAGATCGAGATAGACGTCAGACTTTGAAATGCGCGCTCCCTCCAGCAAGTGCTTGGCGCTCCTGACAGCGCGTTCAGCGAGTCCATTACTCTGTGGATACTCGGGACTGCTTGTGACGTGCTGAAAGTTCCATCGGTCAGCGAAAAGCTTGAACAAGTGGCTGGTGAACTGTGGACCATTGTCGGTTCTCAGAATAACAGGAATGCCATGGTCTGAGAAATGTCTTTTCAGCTTCCTGATGACCATCACCGACGTGAGGGAGGTAAGTTGGTCAAGTTCAAACCAGTTGGAGTACGAGTCGACCAGAACGAGGTAGTGCTTACCGCACCATTCGAAAATGTCCGCAGCCATCGACAACCATGACAGTGCTGGTGGAGGTTGTTGCAGAAGGGGTTGCCGCTGCTGATGAGGTGCAAGATTGTTGCAAGTGGGGCAGGAGGCTACGCGGTCCCGGATGTACGTGGCCATTCCGGGCCAGTAGAACAGATCCCGGGCGCGTGCCAGTGTGGAGTCGGCTCCTAGGTGACCGCCGTGTGCCTCTTTGAAGTATTCGTCTTGTAGCGATGCAGGTGCAACTACCTTGTGGCCCTTGACGACCACACCATCCTGAACCACCAGTTCATCGCGGACCAAAAAGTACGGCTGCACCTCAGTGGGCGTGTTGGATTGTTTGCCTGGCCAGCCTGTTTTGATGAATGAACGAGAGGGCTTGAAGCGTATCATCCTTGGCAGTGTGCGCGGCCAGGGTGCGCAGTTGCTTGCTGGAGATTAGACCGACACCGAGAACAGTGAAATTCTCCTGTTCGTGTGGGTTTTGTTCGCAAGATGTTCGAGGGGCACGAGAGAGTGTGTCAGCAACATGCATGTCCTTGCCCTTTTTGTAGGTAATTACAAGCCTTCCCGAGGGCGGGGCAGGTGGATTGCCTGCTGTGTAGATAGCTGCAGTTAGGACATTTCTGTGAAGGAACGCTGAGAGCTGCCTGGCTAGCTTGGATCTTAGATCGGCTGTTATCTGTGTATGTCCGCTGCCTAGTGAGGCCCGTCAGATTGATGGTATTGCTTTCATGCGGAATGTCTATAGGATCAACAAGTTCAGCCGTTCTACACGCATGGGCCGCGTCATCTAGCGATAACTCTGGCCGACTCAAGAGCTCTGATCTGAGCTTTTGATCGGTGATACCATTCACTAAAATATCCCTCGTTAACTGATCAGTCAACTGATCCGCTGGCATTTCCTGAAATCGACAACGTTGGGCTAGATACATTAAAGAAGAAATATATGAGTCCACTCGTTCCCCGGGAAGTTGACGACGAGAGAAAAACCTTGCCCTGTCCAAAATGTGATTTGAGGGCAGGTCACAGATCTGAGCCAGTTTACGCAGCAAAACATTAGGGTCAGTGGGAGACTCCGCCGGTGTAATTACCTGGTCCTGGGCATCACGGATAGCCGGAGCATAACGGAATGTTCTGGATCGACGAAGGGCACCAGGTCCCGCAAGGTTGAGCAAGAGAGAGGCCTTAACAGCATCTGGTTCATTTCGGTGTACAATGTTGATGTAGTGCTGGTAATCAATTTCAAACATGGCCCAGCGTTCGCTAATATCGGCATCAAAGACAAGAGGCTCAGGCTTCCGACAAGAAGAAGCCATCGTAAAGTAAAGCAAAACTCACAAAAGATAAAATAAAAAACGTTATACAATCTACAGTATTCGCCTGCACATACTCCGTAACCTTCATGCCCTGCATATCCTTGTGCCTACCCTAAAGTCACTTAAATGCCACTATCGTATCTGCCTCCACCACCACCTCTAGCAACGTATTCCAGGCACTCACCACTCTCTATGTAAAAGACCTGCCCCGCACATATTTAAACCTTGCCACTCAATCTTATGATCTTGTGTCACATAAAGTAAGTGCCATGGGTTACCTGTTCTGGGGAATAGTGTGCCTCATTTGTGTCAGGTGTGGGAAGCACGCCACTTCAATCACTTCAATAATGCATGTGTATTACCGAACGGAATAGGAGATAATCTGATCAATTAAAGAGCAAGACTGAATGCAGACTCCAACTGGTCCAAAATGCAGCCGCCCGACTCATCACCCACACCACATCCTGGCACCACATCACCCCAGTTCTCAAAGAACTTCACTGGCTTCCCATTTCCCACCGGATCATCTACAAAATCTTTGTCCTCACCTACAAAGCCCTCAACCACTTGGCCCCCCCTTATCTCACTGACCTCCTCTCCCCCTACCAACCCTCACGGTCCCTCAGATCCACATCAGCCGGTCTCCTCTCCATTCCGAAATCCAACCTCTGCACTTTTGGAAACAGAGCCTTCTCCAGGGCAGCTCCCAGGCTCTGGAATTCCCTCCCACAATTGATTCGAAATTCTGAGTCCCTCACCATCTTCCAGTCCCGCCTCAAGACCCATCTCTTCACCTCTGCATACCCTTAGTCCCATGTCCCCCTCCCCTTTGCATCTCTGTCTTACTGCTCTATTTTGTTTTGTTCCTGACTCTCCATGTTAAGCGACTTTGAGTCCTTGAAAAGCGCTATACAAATAAAATGTATTATTATTATTATTATTAACTTAATTTAATGGTTGAATATACACAACATTATCAGTGGCATGCAGTCATTTGCAGTTCTATATCTAAAGGAAAACATGTTTTGTGAAGTAAATCCCAAAAACTGTTCCACGTTACACTGGCTAAATCAAATTATTATAGTTCTTGTGAATCGAACCAAAACCAAAAACTGGCTTTGCTCTGTTCCATCTTAGAACTTGCTCATAAGGAAAAAGTTACTGGTGGAACGAGGCACAGCGTCTTTTTCATTTCATTTGTATCCTGTAAACCAAACAAATGAATGAGGAATAAATCTAGGGCGGCACGGTGACACAGCGGCAGAGTTGCTGCCTTACAGCACCAGAGTCCCGGGTTCAATCCTGATTACCGGTTCTGTCTGTACGGAGTTTGTACGTTCTCCCCGTGACCTGCGTGGGCTTTCTCCGAGATCTTCGGTTTCCTCCCACACTCCAAAGACGTACAGGTTAGTGGGTTAATTGGCTTCAGTAAGAATTGTAAATTGTCTCTAGTGTGCAGGACGGTGCTAGTGTACGGGGTGATCGCTAGTCGGCACAGGCTCGGCAGGACATAGGGCCTGGTAGACAGAGGGAGTTTTTCCACAGAGATGCTTGTAATCTGTCTCTGCCCAGATTTGGGCTGACCAAATGTTTCTCTCAAGAGAGGCTCAAGGAAGAATCTTGATCAAAACCCTGAACATATCTTCAACGATCTTTAATCAGTTACCACGCATAACCTTTACAAAACTATCTAGATTTTAGCTCAGTTTAGTTTAGTTACAGCGCAGAAGCAGGCCCTTCGGCCCACCGAGTCTGCACCGACCAGCGAATCCCACACATTAACCGCTTTGGAGTATGGGAGGAAAGCAAAGATCTCGGAGAAAACCCACACAGTCATGGAACGTACAGTACAAACTCCGTACAGACAGCACCCGTGGTGGGGGTGGAACCAGGGTCTCTGGCACTGCAAGTTCTGCAAAGCAGCAACTCTACCACTGCGCCCCATCTACCCTGGTCCTCTCCACACACCCTTCTTTCCACCCACCCCCTTGCACTCTGTCACCCAGTTCCTTTCCCCACCACCTTCTCCTCATCCACATCCCTCCCCAATCCGGCTTCCCTCTTCCACCTCCACCGACCCGACCCAACTTTTCCCATCAATCCACAATCCCTCCCACTAGTCCTACTTTTAGCTCCTCACCTTCCTTCCTAATCGGATTTCTCCATCTGCATCCCTTATCATCCCCACCCGTTGTGTCTAACTCCACCCTCATCTCCCGCCTAGGTGATCCCCCTGTCATCGACCCCTCCTTACCTTCAACCACCTATCACTTGGAGACACAAGAGACTGCAGATGATGGAATCTTGAGCAAAAGCACAAACTGGCTGGAGTTACTCTCGGGGTCAGGAGGCATCTGTGGAGAGAAATGGACAGATATGCCTTCTGCAGATGCTGCCTGACCCGCTGAGTTCCTTGAGCTGTTTATTTTTTACTAAAAAGATGGACACAAAATGCGTGCCTCAGAGGGACAGGCAGCATCGTCTTGCCCCACCCCGTCCCCTCGTGTCTCTCCACCAGCTTTCTCCCCTCTACTTCAGTCTTGAAGGGTCCAGACCTGAAGCGTGGTCTATCCATTTCCCTCCGCAGATAGATACGAAAAGCTGGAGTAGCTCAACAGGCCAGGCAGCATCTCTGGAGAAAAGGAATAGGTGACCCTTCTTCAAAACGAGAGTCAGGGGAGAGGGAAACTAGAGGGATGTAAAGGTCAGAGAACACATCACAGCCGCCACCAATGACTCAAGAAAGACGGAGCCCACAATGGTCCGTTGCTGGTCATGGAAGGGGTGAAAATGAAGGGATACGAACAGTGAAACTTGCAAGATGACTAGGGTGGGGGAGGGACGGAGAGATGCTGCCTGACCCGTTGAGTTCCTCCAGCACTTTGTTTTTATTTGATCCAGGTAATCATTTATGTGTTGGAATTCAGCTACAAGTACCACAAAGTGAAAGCTTTAAATACAAAAATATCAAATGTAAAGTGCCTTCAGTTCTTGTAGTATTGACAAAGGTTCTAGTAACTGAATCAAATGAAAATTGTCAATGTAGATGCAGAGCACTTTGAATAGCTTTCAGAAAGGAACAGCAGAATCAATGTTAAATCAATACCTTGTGTTCAGCCCAGATTCTGTGGGTAAAATTATAGGCTCTGGGAAGGAAACTGAAAGAACTTAATTTACACAGGCTGCAAGATGACAATTTTAAGCAAACGAACAAAGATTCTGTCATCATCCTTTTCATTGCTGGTTCCCTCATTATATTGTCGCTGTAAAGTGCTTAAATGGCATCAGTACTTTGGCAATAATTACAGCTATTTAACAAGAAATAATCACCGTGACAGATCTATTACCCAGAGTGAACAATACAACAATGTGGAATTGCAAATAGTCATTTCTTTTCCCTGTGCTTCCCGAACAATATCAATAATTCCTTCAATTTCTGCTTTTCAACAGCTTCACCGAGGAGCAGGAAAAATGAACAAAAAAACATGTCAGAGAAATGCCTTAACATGTCAAAATGAAACTCCACGATGTATTCCCCAGTCCTGATTTGTGTGTACGTTTGCGCACCATATAATATGCACCCATAACACAGAATTTTTTGTTTAGTTTAGAGATACAGCGCGGAAACAGGCCCTTCAGCCCGCCGAGTCCGCACCTATCAGAGATCACCATACATTGACACTACCCGACACACACTAGGGACAATATACAAGTCAATTAACCTACAAACCTGTACGCCCTTGGAATGTGGGAGGAAACCGAGGTTCTCAGAGAAAACCCACGCGATCACGGGGAGAACGTACAAACTCCATACAGGCAGCACCCGCAGTCGGGATCGAACCCGGGTCTCCAGCGCTGCAAGCGCTGTTGGGCGGCAACTCTACCGCTGCTCCACCGTGCCGCCATTAAACCTTTGGCACTGCCAACAGTTTTATGAATTGATTAAGAAAACAAACAATTAAGGGGATGACTGTGATGTGAAACTTGCTGGGTTCGTAATATTGGACTAGGCAAGGAACAATACATAAAGACATACTCCACATAAACCTCCATACAATTGTTGAGAGCAAAGCAACACTTCAAATTGCAGTTTGGAAAACATTTGACTGATTTTTTTTCTCATCTCCTGAACAAATTGTGCAAAGATTTGTTTAATTCTTGCTTTCACCCTCGCGTGGAGCTATGAGGTATGTCTGTGTCATGACCCTGTGATTCTCTTTTGTCAGAGTATGGCAGGTTCAGGCAGAATCAAATAGTGGTCTGTTGTGATTGCTGTGTCACTTTGTCAGATGTCCTGGTGCAGATTTAGTTGAGAGACGAACTGTCAAGGTGTTTGAGATTTCAAAAACACCAGGGGAAATATTTTGCTGAAATTGGTCCTTGAATCAAATAGAAGTCTGTTGAATTATTTTTTTTTTGTCGAACATGGTTCAAGAATTTGAAAGATAACAAATGCTTGTTGGGGTTCTCGTAGAGCAGGGGTGCAGCAGGAATCTGCTCCTCCTGTTCCTTCCTGCTGGATTTGATTGTACCCAAATTAATTTGCGAGAGAAAGGAAAATAAATGAGTGAGCATCATGCGATATGTTTGGGAGATGCGGTTGACATGGTGGAATAGCTGGCAGTATACGCAAGCTGCAAGCTCTTGGTGAATGCTTTGCATCAGTCTCTGTAGGTCAGTGGCATTTAAAGGACTTTTGGATAGGTGTATGCATCCGCAGGGAATTGAGGGTAAATGGTTATTATGTGATACAGAAGTTGGGAGGTCATGTGGAAGTAATATAAGACATTGGTGAGACCATGTTTAGAGTATTGTGTTCAGTTCTGGGCACCATGTTACAGGAAAGATGATGTCAAGCTGCAAAGGGAACAGAGAAAATTTACAAGCATGTCTCCAGAACTTGAGGGTGTGAGCTACAGGGAGAGGTTGAGTAGGCTGGGACTCTATTCCGCGGAGCGCAGGAGGATGAGGGATGATCTTATGGAGGTGTATAAAATCTTGAGAGGAATAGATCGGGTGGACACACAGAGTCTCTTGCCCAGAGTTGAGGAATCAAGAACCAGAGGGCATAGGTTTAAGGTGAAGTGGGAAAACTGAGGGGCACCTGATTAGAATTAGGAATCTGAGGGGTAACCTTTTCATGCAAAGGGTGGTGGATGTATGGAACAAACTGTTGGAGGAGGTATTTAAGCCAGGAACTATCACAACATTTAAGAAGCAAGTAGACAGGTACATGGATAAGACAGGTTTAGAGGGATATGGGCAAGCACAGGCAAGTGGGACTAGTATGGATAGGATATGTTGGTCGGCGAGGGCAAGTTAGGCTGACGGGCCTGTTTCCACACTGTATGGCTCTATGACTATGATGGGCTAGGCATCATGCTTGGCACAGACATTCAGGGCCGAAGGGCCTGTCCTTGTCCTGTACAGGTTACAATAGCACATAAGTGTTAGGTATGATTCCTGGCCGAGGGAGATTGTTGATAAATGAGCAATGGAAGTGTCGAGAATCGAGTCTCTGAAGTTAGTCATGCAGTTGTGGGAAATTTCATTTGAAAATGCATTCACTGACTGTGTCCAACTGCGTGAGATCATTGGATATCATTAGGAGCTGGCATCAATCCTCATTGCCCCCTGCACCTCCTGCCATCTGCCTGCTGCAACTCCCAAATGAAAGGACATCAATCAAACATCATAGCATCACCAATACAATGTTGGTAAACCTTGCAGCCTTCTCTCACGCTGCATAACTGATGACGATTTCTCAACAGCCAACGCCTACAGTAGCATGATTCACCTACCCCTTAAGCAGTTCAGGTTGGGCTTTTACCATAGAGATACAGTGCGGAAACAGGCCCTTCGGCCCACCGAGTCTGTACGACCAGCAATCACCCCGTTTACGAACACTATCCTACACACTCGGGACAATTTAACCATAGCCAATTAACCACAAACCTGCACGTCTTTGTAGTGTGGGGGTACAAACCCCGTACAGACATCACCCATAGTCAGGATCGAACCTGTCACTGTAAGGCAGCAATTCTACCGCTGCGCCACTGAATTTCAATTTCAAGTTCTCGTTAATTGTCGCTTCACCAAATAAGGTACAGTGATATTTGAGTTACCATACAGCCATATTAAGTGAAAAGCAACAAGACACACAGCGACCTAAAATAAAATGTAATATAAACATCCACCACAGTGGAATCAACATTCCTCATTGTGATGGAAGGCAATAAAGTTCAGTCAATCTTCCTCCTTCGTTCACCCGTGGTCGGGGCCGAACCCTCCGCACTTCACGGCGTTA